>SZWC01001665.1:159044-246456 GCA_023375785.1 Penium margaritaceum
GGCGATTCTCCATGGGTTTGTGGGTTATGTGACCACTAGGAGTGTGCCATGAGAGCATTCTCTAGCTCTCTAGGTCGTGTGTGAGTGGTCAGCCTGATTGCTAGGCTGATTTCCTCCCTTGTGTGAGATTATGGACTCTAGTGTGTGAGCCTTAGCCTCCATGGCTAAGTGGTGTGGCTTGTGAGAGGGCTGACTTGCCCAAGCTCTAGCTCTATATGTACTCCATCATTTTGAGTGATTGAACAAACATTCTTCAGCACAAGTGATGCCCTTCCAATCACACATGCTCGCTGCTCCAAGGCTCCCTCTCTCCTCAAGTTCCAACACTACCCATCACCCCCGAGGGATATGATGCCATCCTTGTCGTGGTGGACTGATTTTCCAACACATCATACTTTATCCTGACGATGACTACCATCAATGCACAAGGAACAGCACGGCTGTTTCTAGATTTGATCATACGGCTGCACGGAGTGCCACGTACCATCATGAGTGATAGAGAAGACTGGCTAACTAGCCGTTTTGGTGTGCACTGATGAAGCATTACGCTAGTCAAATCCAGCTATGAATGGTGTTCCATCCTCAGACTAGAGGGCAAACCGAGCGAACCAATCAGACACTCAAACAACTTCTTCAAAATTCATGCGATCCAAACAACACCGATTGGAGAGCCAAAATGATGACCGCCAAACTTGCATACAACTCTGTTACTTGCACCGTAACTAGTGAAATACCTTTCAAATTTGTGTATGGAAAACGTCGCGCCACACCGGCCGGATTGCAAACGCAAAGTAACATCTTCGTATTTGACAATCACACACAGGACTTCACAAGCATTTGGGAGGAAACACGGCAGACCCTCGTGAAGACACAAGTAACTTTGAAGTGAGCAGCTGACCGATGTCATAGCGATGACGTGTTCTCCGCAAGCAATTGTGTCCTCCTTAGCTTGGCGAATATCAAACTCCAACGACAGGACTC
Source organism: Penium margaritaceum (assembly GCA_023375785.1). Classification (NCBI taxonomy): domain Eukaryota; kingdom Viridiplantae; phylum Streptophyta; class Zygnematophyceae; order Desmidiales; family Peniaceae; genus Penium; species Penium margaritaceum. Next base: position 160,026 of record SZWC01001665.1, read on the forward strand.
CGCACAGCTCAAACCCTAATGGTTCGGACCATTTGAGATCAAGCAAATGCAAATCCCAGTGTTTTCTAGACTTTGCCTCAGCAAGCTCAAGCACTATTGCGACCCCAACATGGACTTCCTCAGCAAAGATTTTGCAATTCCACCTTCTCTACAAGTAGACGAGAATGTAGAGCACCTGATCGAAGATATCCTTGGAAATCGACGCTGTGGAAAATGACCGAGTATCTGGACAATCGGCATGGCTACGAAGTGGCGCACAGCACCTCGGAGCCCTACGACGGAGACGTTGATCATATGATTGATGACTAGCTTTGCCGCCACTGGGCTATGTTGGCTAGCGTGCCGGGACGTCGTGGATAAAGGGGAGGAAGTGTTACGTCTCTGACGTACAAAAGTCCCTAGAAATCATGCTTGTGTATTTTTGTCATTACATCCATGGCCCATCATGCTGCGACCTCCAAATTTGTTACGCCGTTCGGCCGAAAAAAACTTTGGCCGATTGCAGAAGTGTTTGTTTTCTTCAGCCACCTTCAAGAAAGGTCAACAAAAGTATCATGAACCATGTCGATGTTTTGATTATTTTGGTTGACTTCTTGACAACACTTGACTTTGATGAAGAAGCGTCACATTATTGATGAAGCTCCCCAACATCTCGGCGGAGCTTCTTGAATCCACCACTCACGGCCTACCCTCCCACATGTTGCTCGACTCGAACGCCAGAGATCCAACTTATGCCTCATTCTCATTCTCAGTATTGTATGTATGTGCTTGATACATCCAAGAATTGTCATTGAAGTAAAATTACAAATCTATATAACTTATCTAGTTGTTCTAGACTCTGGAATTGTTTTTTTTTCCGTACCTCATCCTCGTAAATCACCGACGTTTGACTTGGCTGAACTGTTACGTACATGATGTATACGAGATCACAATCTTTCCAAGCTTCTATCATTACAGAAATAGGCCACCGTGCGTCAAGACCGCAATTTCCACTCCGAGGGTCATTTATCTTGCACATTCTGACAAATTCACCACTTAAGAGAATCATCAACAATGGTGTCACGACGTTTTGGTCAACTTCTTGCCATCGAGACATATCTGAGAGACTCACTACCTTTCAAATACTGCTGAAATCACTTGAAGAGACCAAAAATTGAGTACGATAACCCTCAAACTCCATGGTGTCAGTTTGCCCAGAAAACCCTCGGTGTCTAAGGGTAGCAAGTAAGAAAGGGAGAAGCGAGGCTTGACTATCGAGCCTCGCGTGGCCTGTGTGCCTGCAAGCAAGCAAGCGAGCGAGCGAGGCTTGCCTTGCTTTCTTGCTTGGTGTTTTGACCGAGGGTGATCTCACCCTTGAGGTCATCCCCTCTCCCATTTTTCCTATATGCCCTATTCATGCTTAGCACCTAACTAGACACACCCACGAGTAAACCCGGGTCCTGAGGTGAGTAACAAAATGCACAAACACAGTAGAGAAATTCTACCAAAGCAAGATCAATTATACATGGAGTAAATATTGCGTCTTCCATACCAATGTGAAAAGGTTGGAGCGGCCGATGTGGGTAGGGGGCATGGGACCACACTGTGTGGAGTCACCTAGCTTGTCGGCGATCTAAGTGCATAATCCCTTGAGAGTGTTTGGTCTCAGCATGAGTCTCCACTGGTCTCGAGATCACCATACCCTGCGCACCTGAGGACATATTTGTGATAAATGAAGGGGGCATGAATTAATACGCCCCGTTGGCCAAGGGACCGAGAGGCATGCACCCAAGTTGATGTAGTTGTACAGTTAGTGAGGATAGTTGGACAGCCTTTGTGAGGAAATCTGCCAGTTGCTCAGCAGCACTGATGCCACACACGGTGACTCTTCCTACTTCAACTGCCTCGTGCACAAAGAGGTGCTCTACGCTTATATTCTTTATGCGTGGATGCAACACTCTGTCATTTGATGTGATGCAACGAGCTGCTAAGCTCTGGCTGTGTAGTGCAATAGCAACTACGTAAAATCCCAACTCATCCAACAGCCAACGCAGCCATATTGCTTTGCATGAGGCTTCCCCAAGCGCCAAAAACTCAGCCACACAAAACTGCCGGTACTGATAGGTATCTATCTCTACAGTGTCGGGTTTGTGTTATTAAAGATTTGCCCCTCTACATGCCCAAGTGCGGCGCCGGGAGACGCTAGCGAGCAGCCATTGAGAGGAAAACCCTCACACTTGGATTGAGCGGCTCAAGGATTTCTTAAATCCTAGAATACAGGATTATATCGCAAATTTCACAAGTTGCTGAATCAGGTAGAATTTGTTTCACCGGAATCGGACAAGTAACAAAGGAACATATGGACTTCCAAAGTTGGGGTTTGAGCAGAGTAGGCCACAGTTTGACTACCAGTGAATAATCGACCGGACTAAGTAACAAATATCCATCTAGGGATTTTGATCCGGAAGGGCTGCCCAGGCGTTCGGTGAATGATCGGCCGAATGGTAGCAGTGCAATTTGTTACTCGAAGACTTGATCAAAATTCTGACTGCAGGTCCGGAAACAAGTTACGAGCCACATCAATCCCCATCACCAAAATCAACAATTAACTCATTAAAACAGACCCCAAAGGCGCGAGGGGCACCATCCCTACATGTACGGACATCTACACCTTTGGAATGGCATTTTGATGGGCATCGGTGGGAGATATGGTGCGTGCAGCCAGCTGACCGGCTGGATTAGGGTGCCCCTCTTTGGTTGACATAGCGGGAACTATGCTAATCTGAATCGCGCACGATCTGGTGCGTTGGAGAGCTCATGACTAGCGCTACATGTTCAGATCATGTCCATGTTAAAAAACTAATGCAAGATTGTGTTATTCCCTTTGCGAAAATGATTGTCTTACAATTCCCTTCCATTCCGAGAAACTGAGCGTGAGGCAACCGGAAAGCTCACGCTTAGACTCAGAAGCTACACAAAAGTAGTTGTGAACACACAGTGTAAACCTGTTGGGGCACGTTGGAACTGCCTCCATCCATGGGCTGGTTTCTGACAAAGGGTTCTAGGCCCACAACCCTTACCAGCCTACAAGTCACTCACTGCTTTTGCAATGGACAGGATTGTCCTCGAGGACGATATTGCTGACAAAATCTGAGGTCCTGGAGTGGAAGACTTTGCAAATGGCGTAGAAGGAGATGCAGCCTATCCAAAAGTATGCAGGTGGCCTTAGCTACGGGCTATGGAGGTGGCACTTTGAGTTGTACCTTGTGCATAAGTGGCCGTTGGAGGTCATGAAGAGAACAGAAATCCTTGATTGAGCAACGGAAACAGAAGCGTAGAAGGAGGCCGTGGCAAAGAAGAACATGGAGGCGTTCATACTACTGGTGTCCGGAACGGCTGAGTCGTAGTGGGGCTACTACATGGGTTGCAAGCTGGCAGCCAAGGCTTGGCAAAAACTTTGTACCATCCATCAATCCATGTTGCCGGCAAACAAAATCTTTACGATGAAGCGACTCATGATGGTGAGAATGGAGGAGGGTGATGATGTCATCTCCGTCATGTAGCAGATTGGGTTGCTTACCTCAAAATGTAGTGATCGTGGGATGGATCTTTGACATGCACCTGTAGGCGATGGCCCTTGGCATGGTCCTTCCCAACAATTTGGCCCTCTCATCACCGTCTTGGGAGGATGGATAGAGGGCAAGCTCACCAATGGCACGTTTGCAGAGTACATCCGTAACAAGGTCCAATGACGGAGCTATGAGGAGTCCTCGTTTTTGTCATTGGCTCTTGTTACCAAAACGCATGGTGGTAGAAGCAGGGGCAAAGGAAGTGGTAGACATGGCGGCGGCAAAAAGGGCGCCAAGGAGGGTGCGTGCCGTAACTGCAGCAAGGAGGGCCAGTAGGCACATGAATGCACTGATGAGGCAAAGACCGGCAGCACAGACGTCAAAAGCAAGAAGGCCCTTCAAAATGGCACTCAAAACCATAACCCCAAGAAGGCAAGCCAACGATGCCTTGACTACATAATGGAGGATCATACCCAGGTTGAGAAGGTCCGGTTCATCAAATACAGCAATTCTAGCAAGTCCATGGTGGTTGCAAATGACAAAGTCTAGCACGCTGCGAGCCAAGGAGACATGGACGTGGAGGTGGTGGTTTTTGGGAAGCAGGTGTTGCGCATCATCAAGAACGTGCAACACGTACCCGGTTTGGTTGACATTCTAAGTGTCAACCGCTCGACGGACAAGGGATACGAGGTTCTCTTTAGGAGGAAGGGGGCAATTGTGTGGAAGGACAAGGCAGTGAGTCCATGCTAGAAGCTAAGCACGAGGGAAGTCTCTATATTGTGGAGGCCAAGGTGATCCTTGTGGTGACAAATTAAGCAGATGTGGAAGAACACACCGTAAACCTAGCCAAAGGAGGGGGGGTTGATCTGGAACTCTAGCACCGGCGAGTGGGGCATTCCTTACCCGCATTTGTGAAGGAGATGGTAAACGTGATCTGGAATGTGGCCTTGTTATCGATGGTGCGGAAGAGGCAACAGATGAAGCAAATCACAAAAATTGTGAGCCTTTCATTTTGGACAAGGTGCGGCGCAAACTGTTCAACGAGAACGTGAATCGCACCTCGGACGTGCTGGAGGTTGTACACTGCAATGTGCATGGACCATTCAAGACGACGTCAAAGAGCGACACATGTAACTTTGTCACCTTCATTGACGACTAAAGAAGAAAACTCTATGTCTACTTCATGAAGCGGAAAGCGGACGTTTTGGACCGGCTGAATGAGTGTATCACTGTAGTAGAGAGGCAGACTGCCTAAAAGGTCAAAGCCCTATGCAGCGACAATGGCGGAGAGTACGTAGGCTGTAGCGGGTGGATGAAGCATCAGGGCAAAAATGGGAGCAAAATATACTGTATTTGCCTCAGTCAAATGGCGTGGAGGAGCAGGCAAATCAAACACTGCAGAATATGGTACGGACCATGTTGGTGGATGTGGAACTACCGCAAAGCATGTGGACAAAAGATGTGCGTATGGCGAGCTACACCCTCAACCTCACCCCAATAGCAGTGCTGAAACAATAGAGCAACTAGAAGATGCAGCAGAAGGTTTGGAGCTTGCGCAATCCAATTTTAGCACACTTGAAAGCGTTTGGGCACAAGGCACACACGATGGTGCAAGCTGCACACTAGCACGATTGTAAGCTGGAGTAGCGGACAAGGTCATACCTCTTCCTTCACTATAAGAGCAGGCATAAGGCATATCGGATCTACAACATGCACAAGGAGGTAATCCACAGCTGAGACATTGAGTTTGACAAGTAGCAAAGCTACATCTGCATCAATGACGTGGGCGTGGTGGACTCTCTAACGATGGAGGAGTGATTCCGGCTCCTTGACAATGAGAAGGAGCCAGCGGACGGTGAATTTGAGGATGTGGCATCAGAGCGCAATGGTGCACCAGTAGTAGCAGCCAACACGGAGGACTTCTATGATAATCAACCTGATGAAGAGATCCACCGGAAGAATCCGGGGCATGAGGTATCTTAGGATTGCCTTGTCAGAGTGTGCTGACTAGGATAAAGGTACCTCTCCTTACATTTTAGATGAGGTGAGATCTTTGTGTGCTAGCCGTGGACTCATGGCGATTCTCCTAGACGCCCAAGCAATTCGAGCGGTCTTTGGTCGGAGCAAGAAAGATCCTTGGGGATCTATCCAGTCAATGATTCACCAAAGGATGGAGAGTTGNGGTGGACTCTCTAACGATGGAGGAGTGATTCCGGCTCCTTGACAATGAGAAGGAGCCAGCGGACGGTGAATTTGAGGATGTGGCATCAGAGCGCAATGGTGCACCAGTAGTAGCAGCCAACACGGAGGACTTCTATGATAATCAACCTGATGAAGAGATCCACCGGAAGAATCCGGGGCATGAGGTATCTTAGGATTGCCTTGTCAGAGTGTGCTGACTAGGATAAAGGTACCTCTCCTTACATTTTAGATGAGGTGAGATCTTTGTGTGCTAGCCGTGGACTCATGGCGATTCTCCTAGACGCCCAAGCAATTCGAGCGGTCTTTGGTCGGAGCAAGAAAGATCCTTGGGGATCTATCCAGTCAATGATTCACCAAAGGATGGAGAGTTGGAAGGATCACAGCAAAGCAATGATGTACCACCAAAACAACCTCACTGCAATAGGAGGTAGTGAGAATTGGGGAAGAGTTTTTTATGCAAGTACTTGTTGATGGATCGGCATGGCGTAATGCATGCTGGCTGCATCAACGGAGTCGAATACTATGCAAGAGGTGCTTGCATGGCCTAGAGGGGATCAGTGGGATGCAGCGATAAAATCAAAGGTGGCGTTCATCATGGAGAATGACATACAAGAGCTGGTTGACATGCAAAGGTCATCGGCTCAAAGTTGGTCTTTAAGACCAAGTTCACAAAAGAAGGTGTGGTTGACAGTCGCCAAGTTCACAAGCATCCGGGCGATTCTTGCGGTGGTGGCCGTTAAGGACCTAGAGCTCCACCAAATGGATGCAAAGGTAGCCTTCCTTAACGACATCATAGATAAAGAGATCTACATGGAATTGCTAGAGGGGGTGGAGGCGCCAGAGGGCAAGGTGTGCAAGCTACGAAAGTCCCTGTTCAGGCTAAAACAATCACCAATATGCTAGTACCAACAGATGGGCAGCTTCGTGGAATAACATGGCTACAAGTGTTGTGAGTGAGATCACAGCGTTTACGTGCAGCACGACAAACATCTCCATCAGATCATTGCCCTCTATGTGGACAACCTGATTTTGTGCTCGACGGATTTGCTGAGCCTACCACGGCTGAAAATTAGTCGAATAGTAGATTCCAAATGTCCAACATGGGGAAGTTAGAGTACTACCTAGGGGTTGAGCATCACGTGGAACCGAAGGGTGTGTACACTTGAGCTGGGGCAGGCCAAATACATGGCCAAGATGCTAAAGCGGTACAGCATGGAGGAGTGCAAACCCGTTGGTAGTGCGGATTCCACGACCTATGAACTGAGTGCGACAATGGCGGCGTAAACAAAAGAAGAGCGGGAGGATATGGCAGGAGTGCCCTACCAATTTGCGGTGGGTAGCCTCATGTACGCCATGGTAATGACTTCACCGGACCTGGCCTACGCAATGGGCCAAGTAAGCAGATACGTGGTTGATCCTGGGCCACTACACTGGCAGACGATCAAGCGCATCCTTTGCTGCTTGTAGGCGACGTGTTACACGTGCCTCAGGTTCGATGGCAAGGGACGGGTGGACCCCTTATGTCTGGTCTGCTATACGTATGAAGACTACGCGAGTGATGTGGAAAAGCAGAAGTCCACATCTGGCTGTGTTCTTCCTTGCTGGTGCAATGGTCTCATGGTGCACTAGGAAGCAAGACTGTGTCGCCACCTCTATAGTGGAAGCGGAGTACATCACCTTGGCCGAGGCGATCAAGGAGGCGGTGTGGCTCTGCAAGGTGCTCAGGGACCTAGGTGTGCCATAGTAGGAGCTTACGGTGGTGCAAGTAGAGAACAGTGGCTCCATCTTACTGACCAAGAACTCGACACAACACAAGAGGAAAAAACACATGGATGTGCGTTATTACTACGCATGGGACATGGTTGAAAAAGGGCAGGTGGTACTCCAACATTGCAGCACACAAAACATGCTTGCGGATTCCTTGACCAAAGTACAACCAGTGGACCGGCACGTAGTGAGTGTGGCCAAGCTTGGCATGACCAACTATGATGGGCTGGAGGGTGCGGTATAAAATGAGTGAGAGCAAGGAGGAGAAGCATGCATGGCAGGTGCAAGGGGAAGAATGTTGAGGATTTGCGCCTCTGCATGCCCAAGTATGGCACCAGGAGGCGCTGGCGAGCTGCCAGTGAGAGGAAAATCCTCGCACTTGGATCTAGCGGCTGGAGGATTGCTCAGTCCCAAAAATGGAAGAATTCCTTTGACGAGTCACTAAATCCAGTGGAAGTTGTTTCATCGGAACCGGACAAGTAACGAGGGAGATCTGGGCTTCCAAAGTTGGGGTGTGTGTGACGGCTCTAGGAGTCGGCCACAGTTTGCCTGCCAATGAATAATCGACTAGACGGAGTAACAAATGTCCATATAGGGATTTTGCTCCGGAAGGGCTGCCGAGGTATCCGGTGAATGATCCGCCGCATGTCAGTAGTGCAGTTTGTAACTCGAGGAAAGTCAAAATTCAGACTACAGGTCTGCGCATAGGTTTTGAACCACATCCATCCCCATCACCAAACTTGATGATGAACTCATCAAAACAAACCCCAAAGGTACAAGGGGCACAACCACTACCTTTAGGGATGTCTGCGCCTTTGGAATAGCGTTTTGATGGGTCCTTGATGTGTGAGGGCACCATAGCGGGTGAAAAAGCATGCGCCACCAACTGAGCGGGTGGATTGGGGTGCCATGCCTTAGCTAACGTTGCGGGAACTACAATGATCCAAATCGCGCATGGTTTAGTGCGTTGGAGAGATCATAACTAGCCCTACAAATGATTAGATCATGTTTATGTTAAAAAACTAATGCAAAATGATGTAATTCCCTTTGTGACAGTGACTATCTCACAACTCCCTTCCACTCCCAGAAACATAGCGTGAGGTGACCAGAAAGCCCACGCTTAGACTGAGAACCTACACAAAAGCAGCCGTGAACACACATTGCAGACCTGTTCGGGCACGTTAGAGCTACCTACTCCCGGGGGCCGGTATTTGACATGTGTCTGGTCCGTAGTCAGTGGTGTTTGTATCCCGTAGGTGTGCATAGTAATCTGGACTCATGGGTGTGCACTGTCGAGGAAGGTGTTGTACGAGGTGTGCAAAGCGTGCAGTAATATGAGTGATGAACCTTCCTTCATATAGGAAGAAGGTGCGTGTTTTACTGTCGCGTAATATGGTCATGCCCAAGAAGTCATCTGCCTCACCAAGGTCCATCATGCGGTAGTGTGCAGTGAGTAGTGCTTTAGTGTCAGACACAAGATTGAGGGAAGGGTAAAGAATGAGTAAGTCATCCACATAGACAATGATGGTAACCAGTCCGTTTTCTGTCCAGCAAAGGAAGTAAAAGCGATCAGAAATGCTTTGGATGAACCCACCTTTGTCCAATGTGCGTTTAATTTCTACGTTCCAACACCTTGGCGCTTGCTTCAATCCGTAGGGAGCTTTGAGGAGCAGGCACATTCTGTCAGTCCCGTTCGCAAACCCTTTTCCTTACTGTACATATAGTTCTTCTTCCAGTGGTCCATTAAGAAATGCATTTTTTACATCCATTTGATGCACTTCCCAATCCTCAAGAGCTGCAATCAATAGCTTGACGCAAATGTTTGTGAATTTCCTAACTAGTGCATAAGTGTTGGTAAACTCCTGGCCAGGAATTCGGTGGGATCCCTTGGTTACTGACCTGGCTTTGTATTTGTCTATCATTCCTGCCAGGTTTCTTTTTATCTTGCAAGGCATTTAACGTTGATAGCTTTGCAACCTAGTGGCAGCGGGACAAGTTGAAATACCTTGTGCTCTAGTAGAGCGTTTATTTCATTAGACATGGCTTGTTCCCATTCCTTTGCATGAGGACACCCTCTTGCTTCAGCAATGGTGGTCGCTTCAGCCTCCTCTATATAAGAAGAATGTGTGCCAACCACATTGTAAAACTGTTTGTAGTTCACCCAAGGCAGGTTTGTAGAGGACCTCCACAACACCACTGGGAGAGGTTCCTTGATCTGAGTTGACAGTTAAGCAGAGCTCAAAGGTTGTAGAATAAGCAGTGAAAAAGTGCTCTGGCTTTGGGAGTCCTCCCATCTTTTAGTCTCAAAATCTGTGGGGGTCAGTAAGTCTATGGGAACAGGAGAACCCGTCTGTGGTGTAGGAGTAGGTGCAGGAATCTCTTGCACAGTTGCTGTCCTTTCAGGAGTGAATGTTGGCCATAGGGTGAGTGTGCACCCTGCAGGGTCCATAGCAGTGACTGGTTCACACCACCAACTCTTTTTGGAGAGACTGAAACTGTGGAGGCAACTGGTTCAAAGGATGGCAAAAAACTGGTCAGAGAGTGTGGCAATAGTTTTGGCCTCAATTGACTGGGAATAAACTCTTTATATCAAGGCTCACAAGCAGTGGCATTTCATAGCCACTGATCTAAGCTTTCTACAACACCAAAGCATGCCAGATATGAAGTTTCCTAGCAGATTCTATGGCTTCTAGATTGTCTACTGGTAGGTTGTCCTTTTTCCCACCTAGGAAGGCATCCCTTCCCTCCTCAGAAGCTTCTCCCCCTTCCTAGATTCCTCAGCTTGCTTCTAGTAGGAGGGAAGGTGACCAGAAGACCAAGACACCTCTAGATGCCTTGTAGGACAAGTCACCCCTTGTAGAAGGTGTACCACCGTCCTGGACCCTCACCTAACCTTCTAGAAACATTAAGAGGAACTCTAGAGGTTGAGCTAGCTTCCTGGCATCTATTTTCAACCTCCCTTGAGGCAGAACAGAAATTCATCTTGTGAGACTCGAACCGGGGCCCTTGCCTCTAGAGGTGGACACCATTAACCACTAAGCCACTACGGCTTGTCTTTTTTGTTTTCCTTTTTTGAGTCACTCCTGCCATGGTGAGGAGCATCACTCCAACAGCCTCCCCTTTGCGCATCCCCCATGGCAGTCGTCCATGCTCAACCTTCAACTGAGGAGCCTTTCACCTCATGGGAGGAGAGCTTACATTTCATTGCTCATTCCCACTAAGCCCCATCCTTTTGGTGTAATGCCTCAGCCATGCTCCTCTTTCGTCAAGAAGACTTGTGCAAACCTAGTCAAGATGCCCTTGTGGGCATCATACCTTTTAGTCTTTCTTCACACACGGCTGCTTGTGCGGGGCTCTTGACGCGATTGTTGTTGTTGCTGTACCCTTCTGGTGCCATCCTCTCCAAGCGCCTGCTTCCCCTCTCTGGGAGACCTTGGAGACATTGGTGGACTTCCTACCTCCACGTCCATCTTTGGTACTTTGGATTCTTCATCCAAACTGGGTGGAACAAATTTTGCCGCTCTCCCATCCTTCAGACTATCCTCTCCCGCTAAAATTGCCGCAAGGACGTCACCCTCATTCACGTCCTCCAGCGTCTCCCCCTCAAGGAGTGGCATCCACTCCCCACTCTTGGAGAGACCTGCATCCTTGTCTGTCCAACATCTTTTCTCGTCAAACGTGACGTCGCGACTCCGCACAATTTGCTACCTCCTTGGGTCAAAGAGCCGGTACACCTTGCTTCCGCTCTCATATCCAAGGAAAACACACCGGCAGGTTCGTGGGTCCAGCTCGCTCTGTCCCTCACGTGCCTGCACCATTGCATGTGCAACACAACCAAACGTGCGGAGGTGACCCACCGTCGGCTTCCTCCTGCTCCACACCTCTTGTGGTGTCTTCCACACCGCGCTCTCCTTGTCCTTCAAGGTTCATCGGCATGAGATCCATGATGTACGCTGCTATCCTTGCCGACTCCGCCCAATACCACTGTGTAAGGTCGGCGTCGCTCAACATGGATGGTACCATGTTAAGGATTGTGCAATTCGCTCTCTCTGTGACACCATTCTGTTATAGGGAATGTGGAGTTGTTTTCTGCCAATCAATCCCCTTGCTCTTCATCAAGCCAAGGCACCCCGCATATTCACCGCCGTTGTCACTCCGGAACGCCTTCACCTTCAACTCTGTTCACCACTCCACATCTGACACAAACTCCTGTATGCACGCAAGGACCTCACTCTTTTGCTTCATTGGGTAGAGGTAGTGTTTTCCGTCTGCGGTCATCGATGAAGGTGAGGAAGTAGCGAGTTCCGCCAATGGAGCTCTCAAGCGGTCCACACACATCTGTGTGTACCACGGCCAATTTTGCCGATGCACGCATCCCCTTAGCGACAAACGGCTACCGAGTTGATATGCTAATGATGCATGGCTCACACATGGTTCCATCAAGGGTGCTGATTTAGAGACCCCGCACCACTTCCCTCTTAGCCATCTCCTTTACTGTCGATAGAGAAATGTGGCAGAGTCGGCGGTGCCATAGGTCCAGGTCTCCTCCATCCTTCGTTGTAAGATTGGCGGCGTTGGACCCCACCCGGCTGCTGAGGATCTTTGCGCGTAGCAGGTACAAGTTGTCCTCCCTCTTGGCTCGTGCAATCACCTCACCTTTGCCCTCCTTGTGGATGACACCCTCCTTCTTTGTGAAGAGCACCTCAAGTCCCTTATCGGTAAGGCGGCTGACGGAGAGCAGGTTAGCCCCAAAGTTGGGCATATGCAGCACATCGTAGATTTTACTCGTGACAGGTTTTCCATCCACAAATGACTCAATGCGGACGTTACACTCACCGGTAGCCACCTCTGTTTTACCATTGGCCACCGTCATGCATCTCTCCGAGGCGCCGTAGGTGACAAATGCCGCCTTATTGCATTGCATGTGGCGGCCTGATCGAAAGTCAATGACCACAACTCCCGGATCCTTCAAGTTGGTGGAGTTGTATGCCATAAGGGCGTGCTTGTCTTTCTTCCCGCCTCGCTGCGACCAATCTGTTTTCTTCTTGGGACATTTGTGCGCATAGTGGCCGTCCTTGCCACAATGGAAGCACTCCCCCTTCCTGTCACCCTTCTTCGTGCCCTGTTTTGGCACCCTTCCACTTGTCACCTCGGCCTCCACGTTGAGGATGAACCGTGTAAGCTGAACTTGATGCCGCTGCACTCTCTTGACCGCCACGTCCCATCCACTCATTGCGCACGTACTCAGTAACCTTTGCGTAGTTCAGCTCGTCGGAAGGCCAGCCACCAAGGAGAGTGATCATGGGACTCCAACTGTCCGGCAAAGCCAAAAGGAGGATCATAGCTTGCAACTAAGAGCCGACCTCCTAACTAGAGGCCACGCACTCCGCTACGAGCGACTCAATCTGCTACATGATCTCCATGATGTTGTCGCCTTTGTTGGCTCGAGAGGTGAAGATTCGTTTGAAGATGAAGACCTGACTGGCAAGGTTGCTAGACTGGTAGATGGAGCAGAGTTTTGACCATGCGTCTGCGACCAGGGTGCATCCTTGGATGAGCCCAAGTTGTTGTGGGCATAATGCAGACACAAGGAGCACCAACGCCTTTTTATTGCGCTTCTTGTATGCCTCCTTCACCTCAGCCGTTGCAGTTTCCGGCGGAGCAGTCTCATCACCCTTCTCGTTGACAAAGACCTCAAACTGCCACCTCCACAAGGTAAAGCCTACCCCATCAAACTTAAGGACAGCACGGCTGCTCTCTTGCTTGCTGGTCACCATGCCTTGCTATTGGAAGCGTGATTTCAAGCTAGCTTGGAACCCCTTAGAGGCGTGGGCCCATAAGCCTTTGTTGGCCAGAGGGTGAGTGTACACCCTGTAGGGTCCCTAGCTGTGGTTGGTTCACACCACCAACTCTTTTTGGAGAGACTGAAACTGTGGAGGCAACTGGTTCCAAGGATGGCAGAAAATTGGTCAGAGGGTGTGGCAATAGTTTTGCCCTCAATTGACAGGGAAAAAAATCTTTTTATCAAGGCTCACAAGCAATGGCATTTTATAGCCACTGATCTAAGCTTTCCAGAACACCCAAGCATGCCAAATTTGAAGTTTCCTTGCATATTCTATGGCTTCTAGAGTATGTATTGGTAGGTTGTCCTTTTTGCCACCTAGAAAGGAATCCCTTCCCTCCTCTAGAAGCTTCTGCCCCTTCCTAGATTCCTCAGCTTGCTTCTAGTAGGAGGGAAGGTGTCCAAAAGACCAAGACACCTCTAGATGCCTTGTAGGACAAGTCACCCCTTCTAGAAAGTGTGCCACCTTCCTCGACCCTCACCTAACCTTCTAGAAACTTAAAGAGGAACTCTATAGGTTGAGCTAACTTCTTGGCATCTGTTTTCAACCTCCCTTGAGGTAGGACAGAAATTCATCTTGTAGGACTTGAACCCGGGCCCTTGCCTCTAGAGGTGGCCACCATTAACCAGTAAGCCACTACTGCTTGTCTTTTTGGTGTTCCTTTTTGGAGTCACTCCTGCCATGGTGAGGAGCATCACTCCAATAGTGAATAATGGTAAATTCACAAAGTCACGGAAAAGTTGGGCTATAGAGAACTCTGGCGCATACCTGACGGTGAGGAACACCAAAGTGTTTGTATGGCATGTGTTCCAGGAAGGACACGTCTCGGCTCTCCAGAGAACTATGACTAACCGGGTCCCAAAACATCCATGCCTTGAAGGCATGGGAAACTCCAACAAATACGCACCACTTTCCTCTACGGCTCAACTTGTGTGGTCGCTATTGTTATGGAAGCAGCACACAAGCCATGTCTGCCCGTTCTTTGAACCATTGATCCCATGGTGTGACCGATTTGGGCAATGGACCTTGTGGTATCCTATTCCACACCCAAGTGATGTACTTCTCTGCCTCTTCCCAAAACCCAAAGGTGAGACCAGACTCAGTTTGCAGTGTACACAGTGCGTCTCCCAGCGTACGATGCCTTTGCTCAACAAAACTGTTATGTCGAGGGGTATAAAGGGCATTGGTTTGGTGCAGTGTGCCCCTTCATTTGGGTTTTGTGGTTAGCGTGTCCAAGAATTCACCCCCTTTGTCTGTACGAAGAACCTTGAGGCTGCAACCCGTTTGACGTTCAGCATAGGGTATCTACACGGTAATGGAACGCTGAGCATCAGCCAAGGTGTGAAAAAAAACATTTAGCAAAAGCGGCTATAATCATCAGTCAGTATTAGTATGTATTCTGTGCCATACTGGAGGGAGGGGACAGGCATGGATCCTGTTAGCTCTGCATGTACCAATTCTAGTGGAGAGACGTTGTCGTGTTCAAACTGAGAGACGTGCTACGATCACAATGGGACCATTGGCACGTCATTTAGTCAAGTTTTGGAGATACTAGCACAACCCTAGAGTCGCAGGTCAAGGCAAATAGGTACAAGTATGGCAGTAACATCACAACCCCCTGAAGCAGGTGAGTCATGCTAGTCGCAGCTCACCCGTCGGCCGGCGAGCTTCGCTCGCCGGCACTCGACAGGGATTAAGGGGACATCAGCCCTGAACCCACACAAAAGGATGGCAAATGCCACGATGATCTTGGTTTAGCTAAAACAATGCCAGAAGTAAGCAAACCTAGTTGTGTCTAGTATCATGAAGAAACCAGGGTCTAATCTAGGTCTCAAACGATTGAGAGTACAATGTGTGAGAGCGGAATCAAGGACTCATGCGGGCAACCTAAGGCAGGCATGGGTCGACGGTCGGCGCGTGAGACAGTTGAATGGTGCGCCCCACTACAGAGAGTGGCTGGCACGTCTCTCCATGATCAATGTGGATCACCACCGACCGCTGAGTCCGCATGCACTGCACACCTAAGGACATCCACGATAAAATATATACAAAAAGGGTTATCACGTTCCCTTGGCCAAGGGTGTCACGTGCATGTAGCCAAGCAGATGTAGCTGACAGATGAGGGCGGATGATGACAGAGATTTGGTGAGAAAGTAGGCAAGTTGTTCACTCCCAGGCACCGCACAAACTTGCACAATATTGGCTTCTACCGCCTCCCGAACGAAGTGATATTCTACACCTATGTGTTTGGTGAGTGGATGCAGTACACCATCATTTGCTGTGATGCAACGTTCAGTTGAGCTATCGCTTTACAATGGCACAGATCCAACAGTCATGCCTAGTTCTTCCAACAATCATTCCAACCATGTGGCTTCACATGCGGCCTCCCCCAATGCCATGTATTTTGCCTCAGCAATACTAGAGGCCACACATGATTGTTTTGCACTTCGCCATGACACAGCCGTCCCCCACAGACAAAAGACATATCCTACTTGACTGCGTGAATTTGTCCTGTACACAGTCACTGTCACGATACCCTTCGATCAAAGGACGAGTTCCTGGTGAGGATACAAGACCTATCGATGATGTGTCAAACACATAGCGTAGAAGCTTGAGCAAAGCCTTTTGATGCGTGTTGCGTGGATGTTGGATGAATTGGGGCAATGTATTCACTGCACAAGAGATGTCTGGATGAGTGGTAGAGGAGAGGTAGATGAGACTGCCCGTAATTTGTTTGTAAAGTGTGGGGTCCGTGTCATGTCAGTAATGAGTGGTGTCTGTGTCTAGAAGGTATCCGTACACATCCGGGCTCATTGGTAGTTCCTGTGGGGAAAGGTGATGTACAAGGTGGGAGAAACACCCTATGAGATGTGCTATGAAACGACCCTGGTGTAATGTCAGTGTGCGTGCAATTCTGTCACGGGTCATTGTCATGCCCAGAAAGTTCGATGCTTCCCGAAGATCAATCATGCGGTAATGCGTAGTGAGCAGTAACTTTGTTGTGTGTACCAGAGAGAGAGAGGGTGACAGGATCAACAGATCATCGACATACATCAGGAGAGCGACCGAGACACCACTATCCCAGCGTATGAAAAAGGAGGGGACGGACAGACTTTGCAGAAAACCCCCATGTTCCGGGGTACAACATATCTCCTTGTTCCAGCATTGTGGAGCTTGTTTCAATCCATATAATGCTTTCAAGAGGACCCACACTTTGTCTGTGCCATCTGCAAAACCTGCTGGTTGTTGCACATAGATTTCCTCATGTAGTGGACCATTTAGAAACGCGTTCTTGATGTCCATTTGATGGATACCCCAATCTTCGTGTGCTACAACTCCTAGCAAGGCACGCCCAGTTGTGTACTTTCCCACTGGATCATATGTGTCTGTAAAGTCTTGACCTGGTACCCGGTGGAACCCTTCGGCCACAAGTCAGGCCTTGTATTTCTCAAGGAGGCCCTGTAAGTCTCTTTTGACTTTAAAGACCCACTTCATACCCATTGCCTTACAACCTGGAGGTAGTGGAACCAGTTCGTAGACCTCGTGCTCAAGGAGGGCATTAAGCTCTACTATCATAGCCTTTTCCCACTCTGTCACATCTGGGCACCCCCTTGCCTCCTCAACTGTGAGGGGCTCAGCATGAATCATGGGGTTTGTGGGACCCACAATATGATAACACTGCCTGCAGTTGACCTTAGGCACGTTTCGTTGTGAGCGGCAAACAGGGACAAGCTGAACATGGGCACTTTGTGCAGGGGTTAGACCTGGAGAAGAGCTTGGTGAGTCCGCACTTGTGCTCACAAGATCAATCTATGTGAGGAGGTCAATAGGAACGGCTGTTGATCGGTCTGTGGTCTTGTCTGGACCAGAGGATTTTTAGGTGTCAAGCCTCACAATAGGGACAAAGACAGGGACACTGACTTACTTAGGACAATTTTGGGGGACTTTCAGCACGGCCGAGTGCTTGAGGCCTTTAAATTCCTAGTATGGCATGTGCTCTAGGAATGAGGCATCTCTGCTCTCAACAAAAATGTGTTGAGTGGGATCCTAAAACCTCCATGCCTTGGAAGCATGTGACACTCCAACAAAGATACACCACGTGCCCCTTGGGCTCAACTTGTGGGCGCGCTATGGGTCAAGAAACCACACACACGCCATAGTATCCCACACGCTTTCTAGACGCAGATCTGAATTTTTTCAAACCACCTTTCCCACTGGGTAATGGTTTTGGAGAAAGAACCTTCAGGTACCTGGTTCCAAACCCAGGTGATGTACTTGACCGCCTCCTTCGAGAACCCAAAGGACAAAGCGGACTCAGTTAGCAGGGTGCGTAGTGCATCGCCCAAGGTTCTATGCCATCTTTCGGCAAGTCCGTTTTGCTGATGACTATAGAACGCAGTGGTTTGGTGGAGAATCCCTCTACTCTTTAAATCAGGTGTGAGCGACCCAAGAAATTCTCCACCCCTGTCGGTGCACAGAATTTGCAGTTAGCAGCCTCTCTAATGCTCAGCAATATGGATCCATTCCATTATTGCCCGTTGTGCATCCGCTTTAGTTTTGAGCAAGAAGGCCCAGCAAAAGCGGCTGTAGTCGTTTGTGAGAGTCAACACGTAGAGCAACGCGTGTTGGACAGATGAGACTGGCATAGATCCTGTTAGGTCTGCATGCACCAGTTCTACGGGTGTCTCGCTGATGCAATGGGACATAGGGAAACTCTGTTTGTGAGCGTTCCCTTCGTGACAGTCAAGGCAGGCGGAAGCCTTTAGGCTGTGCGGGCAGTCAATAGGGCTTAGTCCATGTGCAAGCTGGTGTTTCAGTAATTCGGTGATCAGTTCAGTGTTGATGTGTGCCAGTCTTCTGTGACTGAGCTCTGTGTATTTTGGGTCTGTCTTGGTCATGATGTGTGTCTGTGCACGATTGGATGGCAATGCAGGGAACAAGGTCAGACGATGTTACATATTAGTGTGCAGTGGTTCGTCAGCCAGAAGCACCCCATGCGCATCAAAAAGCATGCATTTTCTAGCTTGTGTCCGTGTTGACATGCTGGACTGACGATCCAATTGCCCCCCAGAAAGCAGGTTCACCTCTAGTCGAGGGACGTATATGACTCCTATCAGCCACAGGACACCCCCAGGTGCTTGCAATGCAACAGTCCCCATACCCTCAACCCTCAACACTTCCCCTACACTTGTTCGTACACCTTCCACCTTATGCGTTGCATAGAAGGACACAAACAATTGACGATGTGGTGAGATGTGGTGTGATGCTGCAGCGTCAAACAACCACTCGTGCATGGGCAAGGTATGCGACGTGGTAACATGCGTGTGCCCAAGGCTCGTACCTGGCTGAGAGGTTGCTATGGTCTCCAAAGAAAGGACATCTTACGTTGCCTTCTATTCATCACTAGCGTACACTGTCGCCCTGTTTTTGTACACCCGCTGAGCCCACTCTGGAGCTAGTGCTCTGGCTAATGCAAAGTGGGGCATGTGGTACACAGGAGGACCGTAGCACGCCAGTGGTGCTAGCGACTGCTCCATGAACTGCTGCTAAGGCGGCACACCAAAGATGGCTACTGCTACATAGTGATACGGGTGCATTCAAGGTGGCTTGAATCCACCCATGCGCTGTGAGAGTGGTGTTGAGAACTGATGAGGTGGCTTATGCTATTGTTGTGTCTATCGTTGCTGCTGTTGCAGTTGCCGTGGTTGCTATTGCTGTTGCTGCCTCTCCATCATCTTTCACTGAAGGGAGGGACACCTTCGCCAGAAGTGTCCGGTCTGGTTGCAGTTGCTACACCTCAGGTTCCCACGGCCGCGTTCGTGACCACGACCGATGCCACCAAATGAGCCCCTACCTTCACTACTGTTGCCATGAAGCGGGGTGAATGTCACTTGGGTGGAAGCAGCAACTAAGGCAAGGGAGCTATGGAGTGCGTATGCTGTCGGCGTCCCGGTTGCCAGATCACGTGTCTCACCCTTTAGGATGTCTTCGTAGTTGCGCAGCTCCTCAAAGATAGCGGCCAAGTCAAGAAGCTCAATTTTTGTGACTGGATGACGACGTGGAAGATCATGTCATACCTCTTTGTACTGCTAACCGAGATGAAGCAGGACTATGTCAAGCCATTCAATGATGGAGCAGGAAGCTCCTAGTCCTATGAGACGCTGACGTATGTCCATAGCCTCATCAAAGGACTCAGCGATTGGTGTGCCAGGCATTGGATAGAGGTTGCAAAGGTGGTCTCTTAGGGTTACGACCAGTGTCATGCCTTGTTCCTCGTGACGCATGGCAAGGTGACGCCAAGCATCATAGGGACATGGAGCACCACTACGTGGGTCGGAGGGATCTTCACCGTGACCGCCAAAGCAAAAGTGGCATCATGTATAAGCTTGTGAATCTGGCAGGGCGCGGGTCAGGGCGTTCAATGCGCGCAGCAATATACGGTCGCTTGCTGTGTCAGGAGGAGGGCTGAAATAAAAGTCCTCTGGCCCGTTTTCAGCTGTCCAGGCCAAGAAAATGTCCCTCCAAGCTAGGAAGTCTCGCGTACCTAACTGGGGAGGGGAGAGCTCCTTCTGGCCCAGCCCCAGCTGTGCCATTGTGGCAGTGATATGGGTGACAGTGGAGGGGGGTCAGTAGCACTACAGGGTTGTCCGGCACCGCCGGCACTTCTGGAACCACCTGACCTTTCGGAACCGCTGGCACTTCTAACACTGCCGGCCTCACCATCTACTACACTCATGATGTAGACAGTGATTCATGACACCTAGCTAGCTGCGGACAGGGCCCAGGCAGGCCAGGGAAATTTCAACAACAATTTGTTCGGCGCACTTTGGGCCCAGTTTTCTACGGAGAGCCTGTAGCTCTATGGGGAAGCCACCTCAAGTGTTTGTAGGCCCTGCAAGACCAATCCCACTACCCAGACCGAGTGCCCACCCCTGAAGTTGCGGTGGGGCACCCAGGGATGGTGCAAGGAGGAGCGTATACGCTCCTTTCCGCAGCCCTGTTCCTTCATAGGCCCTCGCAGCTTGCGCGAGGTCTACCTTGAGCTCTCAGGGCTCCTTAGAGAGGGGTCGATGCTTTGGTGTGGCCTGTGCAACCTCCTGCGTCCCCTCGACCCTTGCTGACTTGGCGCGCGCTTGGCGGCCGCCCCCTTTGTCAGCTCCTACGGCCGGCTCACGTCCAGTTCAGGCCCGCGAAAGAGCTCTGATACCATGAGGGATGTGCTACAATCACAATATGACCAAAGGCACTTCATTTCGTGGAGTGTAGGAGATGCTAGCACAAACCCTACAGGCGCAGGTCAAGGAAGATAGGTACAAGTCTGGCAGTAACATCGGAACCCCCTAAAGCAAATGAGTCACGCTAGTCGCGGCTCACCTGTCGACTGGCGAGCGAAACTTGCCGGCACTCAACAGGGATCGAGGGCATATCAGCCCTGAACCCAAACAAAAGGATGGCAAATGCCAAGATGACCTAGGTTTAGCTAAAAGTGTGCTAGAATTAAGCAAACCTAGTTATGTCCTAAAGTATGAACAAAGCAAGATCTGATCTAGGTCTCAAACTATGGAGAGTACAATGTATCAGAGCGGAATCAAGGACTCATGCGGGCAAACTAAGGCAGGCATGGGTCAACGGTTGGCGTGTGAGACAGTTGAGTGGCGTGCCCCGTTACAGAGAGTGGCTAGCGTATGTCTCCGTGATCAGTGTGGATCACCACCAACCGACGAGTGCGCATGCACTGCACACCCGAGGACATCCACGAGAAAATACATACAAAAATGGTTATCACAGACTTGGGAAAGTTTTGTCTGTGTGTCTTCCCTTCATGACATTTAAGGAAAGTACTATTCTTAAGTCCATTTGGGTAGTGTACAGGAGTCAGTCGTGCACCGGTGTGTGTTTGAGTAGCTCTATCACCAGTTCCATATTGATGTGCGCAACATGCCTTTGCTGTAGGTCAGTGTGATGTACATCCATGCCTGTCATGATGTGCAGTCGTGACCGTGAAAACCCAATGCATGGGAACAGTGCGAGCGTGTAGAGCATGTCAGCATGCAGTGGCGCGTCTACCAACAACAACCCACTACCATCAAAGAGTGAGTATTTCTGATTCTGCATTAGTGCGGACATGCCTGCTTGACGACCAAGTTGACCCCTAGACAACACGTTCACCTTCAGTCGGGGTACATACAACACTCTAGTCAGCCAAATCCCCCCTCCTGGCGCCTGTAGTGCAACCGCGCCCACACCTTGCACCCGCAACACTTCCCTAGATCTCGTGCGCATACCATCAATATCATGTGCAACATACAGTGACACAAGTAATCGACAATGCGGCAACGTGATAAGATTTTTTAGTGTCATACAACCACTCATGCATGGGTAGGGCAAGTGAAGTGGTAACATGTGTTCAAAATAACTTCTGACCTGCAGTTGGTGGTGTTGCTGGTGGTACAACGGGCATCGACTCCTCAGTGAAAATATACGTGGAAGCTTCCTAGCAACGCAGCCGCTGACTAGGCGTCAGTGCCTGATTAGACGGTGACGACAGTCACAGATCGTACACACTACGGCAAGGGTTTGGCTAGAAGACACAAGGCAAAGTGTCAAAATGCTTCAATATAGCATATGCAGAGAGAAATGACAAATGACAGGTCCAAGGCAAGAATACCTGCCGCGACGCAAGGCGGGTGTCGCACGCGACAGTCCAAGAGTTGTACTAAAACCGGCCCAAAACCACTATTTTGGCCGTAACTCTGTACACACATGTTAGAATGCTATGACGTCTAAACCTAGACGTGCAAAATCAAAAGACGGACGCTACGACTGGCCACATGCATGCATCCACTGACAGACATTGAATACACAATGCAAAAACATGCAAATAGGCCTCATGGCCAGTCTACCAAAGGACGCCTGCAAGATGTAGAAGGCACAGCAGAGAGTCCCGGTGGCATCTGGGGCTCTGGTACAGTGGTCGGCCTGCTCCAAACAGGTAGTCTTCCGCCTGTCGCCGCGCGGGTGCCACCAAGGTTGCCTGCCTTAGGGATCTGCACGAGTATGGACACGGCCAAGTGGTCATTGTAAACTATACAGGAACGGCACAAAGCACAACACTCCCCATGACCCGATGGTATGTATGTCCATACGCCTGGACCACTGGTACGAACACAATAGTGAGTGACACAAACAAATGAGAAGCAGACGCACATCCCACACTCAACCACTCTCACGCACGGGGCGAAGCCCAACAAAACAAATAGCCACCAGGAACTTTCTGCGGGCAAGTGCCTTCATTAAGAAATCAGCACGTTGCAAGTCAGTGCCAACCCACATGATGGAGATCACACGTCGCTCCACCAGATCACGAACAAAGTGAGTCTCAACCGCAATGTGCTTTGTGCGGGCATGAAAAACACCAGAGTTCTCCGTAATGGGGAGAGCACTCTGGTTGTCGCAACGCAGCACAATGGCGGGTACTGACTACCCAAGCTCAAGAAACAAGCGTTGCACCCATACTACCTCAGCAGCCCCTGCGCCCAAAGCAACATACTCTACCTCTGACGAGCTAGGAGCAATGCAGCCCTGCTTCTCGCTTCGCCAAGACAAAGCGGTACCACCGAGCAAAAACAAGTAGCCAGTACGACTGCGCCCATCAAGGCTCCAAGGCCAGTCACTGTCAGTGTAGCCGTCAAGGACCACCAAACACTACCGACGAAAGCAGAGTCTAAGGTACGGCGTGGTGACCACGTACCGTACCACTCGCACAGCCGTGTGAAGGGCTCTTGCACGTGGAGCGTGCAAGAACTGAGCAAGGAGTTTGATGGCGAACGCAATGTCAGGATGCGTGGTGGTGGCCATGTACATCTTAGATCCGATGAGACGGAGGTACAAGTTCACGTCCACTGTCTCCCCCAGCTGTGTAGGATCATCCGCCTTCACGGCATCCTGCCCATCAGGTGTAAGAGGTGTGGAAGCGGATGACACTGTACCAAGGAGATTGTTGAAGCGCTCCCCCATGACTCGTGCGTATCGGGCCTGATGCAGCAATAGTGTCCCATGTCTACGATCTGGCACGATCTCCATACCAAGAAACACCGATGCAGGAACAAGGTCCTTCATCCTGTAGGCAATCTGTAGGACAGCCTTAGCCTCCTTCACGGCCTCCAGGGACGGAGACGCAATCAGGAGGTCATCAACATAGACCAAGATGGCGGTGAACCGCTTGGGTGTCGGTAGGATGAAGAGGGAGGTGTCTGTCTCGCTCTGTACGTATCCTACGCGAGTCAAAGTCCCAGTGATCTCCCGGCTCCAACACCATGGAGACTGCTTGAGGCCGTACAAAGGCTTGCGCAAGCGCCAGACCTTGTTACCGTCCTCAAAACCTGGTGGCTGAGCCACGTAAATCTCCTCATCTAAAGAGCCATGGAGGAACGCATTGATCCCATTCATCTGGTGCAGTTCCCAGTCATGCTCAGCCACTACACCAAACGGAGCTCGAGCTGAGGTCATGCGGCCAACAGAGGCAAATGTGTCAATGTAATCAACTCCCTCAATCTGAGAGTATCCCTTGACGACCAAGCGGGCCTTGTAGCGTTCCACTGAGCCATCCGGCTTCACCTTCTTGCGAAAGACCCACTTGATCTGAATCGCCTTCCTCCCAGGGGGAAGGTCGACAAGCTCATAGACTTTGTGCTCTCGATAGCGCAAAGCTCATCCTTGCAAGTAGCTCGCCAGGTATTGGCATCCTGCGATGAGAGAGCCTCCCTCAATGTGCCAGGGTCAGGCGCCAGAGAGGGTGAACTCTGTGTGGTAAGTGCAAACGCCTCTGTGTCGCGCCTGACGGCCACGAGATCAGCTACTGCATCACAGGCGATATGGAACTCGCGAGTTACCAGGTCGTGCCCTACAGGGCACGCTGGATGTACCTCTCAAAGCTCGGTGCGGACACTCAAGCCTAAGGCGTTTGTGCCTGGATCACCGCTCTCGATGTTGCGAGTGGAACGCCTGGGTCCGGGACCGGACGCTCGCTGAGCTCCGGAGTCCAGTGGTCGAAGGCACCCACCGGGCTCACGGGAGTAACCGGAGGTCTAGGGACGAACCTCAGGCTCAGGGACGGGTACGACCACACGAACAGGTACAACCACAGCTGGTGAGGGCTGAGACGAGGTAGCCGGAGATGCCGTGCGAGGAGATGAGTGTGTAGGAGACACGGGGCTGGGTGTGACGCCAGGCAAGGCTCGCCCGGCCACTGAGGCAGGAGTGTCAGCCGACGTAGGAACGGCAGTGGGCAAGGCTTGGACAGACGCAGGAGTAGGGGTACCGACAGACAATGGTGATGGTGCATGAGGAGGCATGAGAGAAGAGGTACCTGTGGGGTGTGAAGCAAGTTGTACAAGTGAGATCCCTGGACTGACGGCAATAATAGTTGGATCATGAAGGGCTGGAGATTGGGAGGGGGCCCAAGAGGTGGCTTGAGCAGACACATCAGCCGAACGAGGGATGGTCGCTGGCGTAGAAGTCTCCCCCATACGCCGAGGACCCTCACAGGAACAGACATGGGCTGCAGAGAGGGTTGTGATCAAAGTCAGGTCACGATATGTGAGTGACTCAAAAACCAGTGTGTCACTGGACTCAATGACGTGACGGTGAACGGGGTCCTAAGAGCGCCAAACCTTCGACCGCGCGGAGATGCCAATGAAGGCACACAAGCAATCTTTAAGGGAGACTTTGGATGCCTGCTGGTCCTTGATGTACCACACGGAGGCCAGGGATCCCTAGACGCGAGCGAGACGAAGGTCAGCATGGTGGCCAAACCAGAGCTCATACGTTGTAACGTAGTCCGGAAGCGGACCATGCGGGAGGCGGTTCCAGACCCAAGTCATGTAAGCAAAGCCCTCAAAGGCGCAAGACTCCGGGAGACCACACTCAGACCGCATGGCACGAACTGCATCCTCCATGGTGCGGTTCCAGCGCTCAGATACACCGTTCTGTTGTGGAGTAGTAGGAGCGGAGACCTGGTGAAAAATCTCGTGCTCAGCAAAGGAGGAGTCCATCCCACCAAGGAACTTGCCGCCGCGATCCGAGCAAAAAGAATATAGCGTGTGGCAAGACTGACCCTAAGCCATCACGAGCCAGTGCCAAACCGCCGGAGCGGTGTCGCTCTTCTCACACAGACTATAGACCCGCCGCATGCGGGTGAAGTCATTAGTTAGCGGCAGAACATGCCGGCCCCTCTTGGAAAGGGACTCGACCGGGAGAGGACCGAGAAGGTCCGAGTGGACCAACTTGAGAGGCCTAAGCGCTCGAGAATGCGAGTCAAGATAGGTGCACTGGTGCATATTCCCCTGAGCGTAGAAAAGACGGTTAGTCTTAGATGGCTTCTCAAAGGAAGCCACGACAAGACCAAGAGCAGGTTGTGTCCAAATGAGCTTTGACACATTGTCGGAGCCCACGTGACACAGACAACGATGAAGCGACCGCTGGTGTTCAAGGAATGGAACACCAGTGATAAAAACGCAACAGGATGAGGAGGGAGAGCAAGGGGAGGAGAACGGAGCAATACGATACAAATCATCTATGACTGAAGTACGCAAGACAATGCTACGGGTGTTAATAGCAATCACAGTCGCTGAATCAATGGTATGCTCCACAGAAAGACCCATCAGAGTGTAGGCACGCAAAGAAAGCAGGCTGAGCTCAAGATCAGGCACAAACAACACGTCAGAAAGATACAGGGGGCTAGACAGACCATCAAAACATACAACCCCCACACTGTGGACTGGCAAGGACTAACCAGAGCGTGTACGGACAGAACGGTCAGATGTGACAGGACCCAGTGCAACAAAGTCGTTGCGACGGCACCTCATGTGATGGGTGGCCCCCAAATCGATAATCCAAGTGCCACCGGAGTCACGACTGGTGGACGTCACTATACAACTAGCAATGGAACACTCGGCATCAGAGAGACGCTAAGCCGTCAGTGGGGAGGAACGACGTACATCACGAAGATGAGACTCATGAATCCAATCAGTGCAGTCAGGCCCATCATGATCACATGCTCATTGTGCTCCCCCACACGCGTCATCACGAGCCACGGGAACGGACAAACAAGTAGTCTGTGAACCACCCGATGATGACAACACATTCGTACCTCCCTGAAAACAAAGTGCCAAAAGATGATGAAACTCTACGATGGAGCAGTCGCGTGGGTCCGGATCGCTGGTGCACCCCGGTGAGGACGCATGAATAGCTGCAGTCGTGGCCGCTGCATGTCCGGAGGAGGGTGCGGGTGACGCGCCGGACGTGGAACGAAGAGCATGAGCAGCCTAAAGCCCACGGGTGATCCGCGCCCAGTCAAGCGGCTGCTGGCACTTGGTGTAGCAAAGGGCGCCTCCACAGTTGTAGCAGTGAACAGAACGGCCACTACTACCACTGGATGACGACTGCTACTGACCTGATCAATGCTTCCTATTCTTCTTCTTCCCTTGGGCAGCTGCTGCAACGCCTTGTGTCTGTGTGGGTGTAGACGGGATCGAAGAGGAGGAAGATGAGGTAGTCATGGTGGAGGTGGAAGAGGGTGAATGCAGGAGGGAAGATGGTGGTGATGCAACAACTGGTGCAGCGAGGGAAGTCTCCTAATGCGCTACTGCTGCCTCACGGGCTGCAGTTACCTGGAGGAAAAGCTAATGTGCCCAAGGGAGCAACTGCAGAGTGGCTGAGAAAGGCTCAAGGACAGCGTCACTATACTTTATGAAGATGTCGGTGTACTCAAGGCAAACTCTGAGCATAATCGTCCGAAGCGCCCATAGCGATGTGCCTCCTGAGGTCCCCAGACGCATGTAGATACACATCGCGTGTTGCCAGTAATCCACTGCAGACTCCTTTGGCCCCTGACCGAACAAATGGAAAGCACGAATGTGTGACGCACGAGTGGCGTGCTCTTGGAATGATGCTCCTCACCATGGCAGGAGTGACTCCAAAAAGGAACACCAAAAATACAAGCCTTAGTGGCTTAGTGGTCAATGGTGTCCACCTCTAGAAGCAGGGGCCTGGGTTCAAGTCCCACAAGATGACATTCTGCCCTGCCTCAAGGGAGGTGGAAAACAGATGCTAGGAAGCTAGCTTAACCTCTACAGTTCCTCTTTAAGTTTCTAGAAGGCCAAGTGACGGTCCAGGAAGGTGGCACACCTTCTAGAAGGGGTGACTTGTCCTACAAGGCATCTAGAGGTGTCTTAGTCTTCTGGACACCTTCCCTCCTACTAGAAGCAAGCTGAGGAATCTAGGAAGGGGCAGAAGCTTCTAGAGGAGGGAAGGGATGCCTTCCTAGGTAGGAAAAGGACAGCCTAAACGGAGCACTCTAGAAGCCATAGAATCTGCTAGGAAGCTCCAAATCNAGTGACGGTCCAGGAAGGTGGCACACCTTCTAGAAGGGGTGACTTGTCCTACAAGGCATCTAGAGGTGTCTTAGTCTTCTGGACACCTTCCCTCCTACTAGAAGCAAGCTGAGGAATCTAGGAAGGGGCAGAAGCTTCTAGAGGAGGGAAGGGATGCCTTCCTAGGTAGGAAAAGGACAGCCTAAACGGAGCACTCTAGAAGCCATAGAATCTGCTAGGAAGCTCCAAATCCGGCATGCTTTGGTGTTCTTGAAAGCTTAGATTAGTGGCTATAAAATACCACTTCTTGTCAGCCTTGATCAAATGTTAATTGCCATCCCACTGAGGCCAAAACTATTGCCTCACTCTGTGACCAGATTTTACCATCCTTGGAACCAGTTGCCTCCACAGTTTCAGTCTCTCCAAAAAGAGTTGGTGGTGTGAACCAGCCACTGCTAGGGACCCTCTAGGGTGCACACTCACCCTCAGACCAACAAAGGGTTATGGGCCCACGCCTCTAAGGGGTTCAAAGCCAGCTTCATTTCACGCTTCCAACAGCAAGACATGGCAACCAGCGAGCAAGAGAGTAGCCGCGCTGTCCTTAAGTTTGATGGGACAGGCTTTGCTTTGTGGAGGTGGCAATTTGAGGTCTCCCTTGACAACAAGGGACTACTTGAGCTCGTAAAAGGTGATGAGACTGCTCCACCGGAGACTGCAACGGCTGAGGTGAAGGAGGCATACAAGAAGTGCAACAAAAAGGCATTGGCATTCCTTGTGTCCGCGTTATGCCCACCACAACTTGGGCACATCCAAGGATGCACCCTGGCCGCGAACGCATGGTCAAAACTTTGCTCCATCTACCAGTCAAGCAACCTTGCCAATCAGCTCTTCATCTTCAAACGGCTCGTCACCCTCCGAGCCAACGAAGGTGACAACATCATGGAGATTATGCAGCAGATTGAGTCCCTCGCAGCGGAGTGCGTGGTCACGGGTTGGGAGGTCGACTCTCAGTTGCAAGCTATGATCCTCCTTTTGGCCTTGCCAGACAGTTGGAGTCCCATGATCACTGTCCTTGGTGGCTAGCCTTCCGACCAGCTGAAGTACCCGAAGGTTGCTGAGTACGTGCGCAATGAGTGGATGCGACGTGGCGGTTGCGAGAGTGCAGCGGCATCAACTTTAGCTTACACAATTCATCCTCAAAGTGGAGGCCGAGGCGACAAGTGGAAGGGTGCCAAACGGGGCACTAAGAAGGGTGACAAGAAGGGGGAGTGCTTCAACTATGGCAAGGAGGGCCACTACGCGCGCAACTGTCCTAAGAAGAAAACAGATTGGTCGCAGCGCGGCGAGAAGAAAGATGAGCACGCTCTTATGGCGTACAACTCCACCAACTTGAAGGATCCGGGAGTTGCCGTCATCAACTCCGGATCAGGCCGCCACACGCAATGCAACAGGGCGGCATTTGTCAACTACGACGCCTCGGAGAGACGCATGACGGTGGCCAATGAAAAAAAAGAGGTGGCTGCCGGTGAGGGTAACGTCCGTATTATGTCAATTGTGGACGGCAAAC
Organism: Penium margaritaceum; assembly: GCA_023375785.1. NCBI lineage: Eukaryota > Viridiplantae > Streptophyta > Zygnematophyceae > Desmidiales > Peniaceae > Penium > Penium margaritaceum. Next base: position 189,325 of record SZWC01001665.1, read on the forward strand.
CTGTCACGAGCACAATTTACGATGTGCTGCATATGCCTAACTTTGGGGCAAACCTTCTCTCTCTCAGCCACTTTACCGACAAGGGACTTGAGGTACTCTTCACAAAGAAGGAGGCCGTCATCCGCAAAAAGGGGAAAGGTGAGGTGATTGCGCGTGCCAAGAGGGAGGAGGACTTGTACCTGCTACACGTGAAGATCCTCAGCAGCCGGGTGGGGTCCAACGCCGCCAATCTTGCAACAAAGGACGGAGAAGACCTGGACCTATGGCACCGCCGACTTTGCCACATTTCTCCATCGACAGTGACGGAGATGGCTAAGAGGGAAGTGGTGCGGGGTCTCCAAATCAGCGGCCTTGATGGAACCAAGGAGACCGTGTGTGAGCCATGCATCATTGGCAAATCAACTCGGCAGGAGTTTGTCGCCAAGGGGACGCATGCATCGGCAAAACTGGCTGTGGTACACACAGATGTATGTGGACCACTTGAGAGCTCCATCGGCGGAGCTCGCTACTTCCTCACCTTCATCGATGACCACAGCCAGAAAACTCTACCTCTACCCAATGAAGCGGAAGAGTGAGGTCTTTGCGTGCATGCAAGAATTTGTGGCTGATGTGGAGTCGCAAACAGAGTTGAAGGTGAAGGCGTTCCGGAGTGACAACGGCGGTGAATATGCAAGGTGCCTTGGGTGGATGAAGAGCAAGGGGATTGAGTGGCAGAAAACAACTCCACACTCCCGACAACAGATTGGCGTCGCAGAGAGAGCAAATCGCACAATCCTTAGCATGGTGCGATCCATGTTGAGCGACGCCGGCCTTACACAATGGTCTTGCGCGGAGGCGGCAAGGACAGCGGCGTACATCATGAATCTCATGCCGACCAAGCCGCTGAAGGACAAGGAGAGCAATGCGTGGAAGATGCCACAAGAGGTGTAGAGAGGGAGGAAGCCGGCGGTGGGTCACCTCCGCACGTTTGGTTGTGTTGCACATGCAATGGTGCAGGTACGTGAGGGACGGAGCAAGCTAGACCCGCGTACCCGCCGATGTATATTCCTTGGATATGAGAGCGGAAGCAAGGCGTATCGGCTCTTTGACCCAAGGAGGCAGCAGATTGTGCAGAGTCCCAACGTCACGTTCGTCGAGAAAAGCCGTTGGACAGACAAGGAGGCAGGTCTCTCCAAGAAGGGGGAGTGGATGCCACTCCTTGAGGGGGAGACGCCGGAAGACGTGAATGAGGGTGACGTCCTCGCATCACCACTAACCGGAGAGCATCGCCTGAGGGATGGGCGAGCGGCACACTTTATTCCGGCCAGTGCAGATGAGGAATCCGAAGCACCGGAGATGGATGTGGAGGTGGGGAGTCATCAGATGTCTCCAAGGTCTCCAAGAGAAGGGGAGCAGGCGCTTGGAGAGGATGGTGCCAAAAAGGGACAACAACAACCACCTCAAGAGCCCCGCATGAGTAACCGAGTGCGAAAAAGGACAAAAAGGTATGATGCCAACAAGGGCATTTGGACTGGGTTTGCACAAGCCTTCTTCACGCAAGAGGAGCCTCAATCTGTAAAGGAGGCACTGCAGCGGAAGGATGGGGCTGAGTGGGAGGGAGCAATAAAATCTGAGCTTGCCTCCCACGAGGAGAACGGCACTTAGGAGCTGGTTGACCGGCCGGAGGGCGAGAAAATCATCGGCTCCAAGTGGATCTTCCGGAAGAAGCTCACAAAGGAGGGGAAGGTGAAGCGGTACAAGGCGCGGCTGGTGGCAAAAGGATATGTCTAGAGAAAAGGGGAGCACAGTGACGAGACCTTTGCACCAATTGCCAAGTTTGCCTCCATCCGTACTCTCGGTGGCAGCGGCACGCGACTACAAAATCCACCAAATGGACGTGAAAACCGCGTTTCTCAATGGCGATCTTGACAAGGAAGTCTACATGGAGGTCCAGAGGGGGTGGATGCGCTGCAAGGGAAGGTGCGCCGGCTTCGCAGGGCTCTCTATGGACTGAAGCAAGCTCCGCTCATGTGGTACCTCAAGATGGATAGTTTCATGGGTGAGCTTGGCTTCAAGCGCTGCGAGGCCGATCACAGCGTGTACGTGCGTAATCAGCCAGGACTCCAACAAATTGTCGTCCTCCACGAGGATGACCTCATCCTTGTGTCTTCGGATGAGGGGGAGCTCAAGAGCCTGAAGCAACAGCTTGGCGGCCGGTTCAAGATGACAGACATGGGCGAGCTTGAGTACTACCTTGGCATCACCATCAAGAGGGACCGCAAAGCACGCACGCTGGAGATGGGTCAAGAAAAATATGTGCAGGAGGTGCTCCGCCGCTACAACATGGAGGAGTGCAACCCCATCACCACACCTATGACAACGACATGTGAGTTGAGCTTGAGCATGGGCCCAAGCACGGAGGACGAGAAGGCGGAGATGGCTGGAGTACCGTACCAGTCCGCAGTTGGCAGCATAATGTATGCCATGGTGGCGACGCGGCCTGACCTTGCCTTTGCTGAAGGACAAGTGAGCCGCTATGTTGCTGATCCGGGGCCATTACATTGGCAAGCGGTGAAGAGAATCCTCCGCTACTTGAAGGCAACAACAGATTCGCGACTTGTTTTTGGAGGGGGAGCCCGGACTGACTCCCTCGAGTTGGTTGGGTACTCGGATGTTGACTGGGCAGGTGACGTTGATGACCGCAAGTCAACATCAGGCTATGTTTTTGTGCTTGGTGGTGCAACGGTGTCTTGGGCAAGCCGGAAGCATGACAGTGTGGCTCTATCCAGCACTAAGGCGGAGTATATTGCGCTCGTGGAAGCCGCAAAGGAGGCACTATGGCTGCGGCGATTGCTCAAGGAGATTGGGGTGCCGCAAAAGAAGCGAATGGCACTCAATGTTGACAACATGAGTGCCATCAGCCTGACCAAGAACCCTGTGCTACACCGGAGGACCAAGCACATAGAGATCCGGAATCACTTTGCACGAGACCTTGTTGCAAAGGGTGATGTGGTGCTTGTGCATTGCGGCACAAAGCACATGCTTGTTGATGCCATGACAAAGGCGCAACCCAAGGACAGGCATGATGCTACTTGTATGGAGCTTGGGCTTTCCCAAGCCTCTTGAGTTGAACGCTGAGCATGGACAACTGCCATGGGTGACGCGCAAGGGGGACATTGTTGGAATGATGCTCCTCACCATGGCAGGAGTGACTCCAAAAAGGAACACCAAAAAGACAAGCCTTAGTGGCTTAGTGGTTAATGGTGTCCACCTCTAGAGGCAGGGTCCCGGGTTCAAGTCCCACAAGATGAAATTCTTCCCTGTCTCAAGGGAGGTGGAAAATAGATGCCAGGAAGCTAGCTCAACCTCTATAGTTCCTCTTTAAGTTTCTAGAAGGCCAGGTGAGGGTCCAGGAAGGTGGCACACCTTCTAGAAGGGGTGACTTGTCCTAAAAGGCATCTAGAGGTGTCTTGGTCTTTAGGACACCTTCCCTCCTACTAGAAGCAAGCTGAGGAATCTAGGAAGGGGTAGAAGCTTCTAGAGGAGGGAAGGGATGCCTTCTTAGGTGGGAAAAGGATAGCCTACCAAGGAGCACTCTAGAAGCCATAGAATCTCCTAGGAAGCTCCAAACCTGACATGCTTTGGTATTCTAGAAAGCTTAGATCAGTGGCTATAAAATTCCACTGTTTGTGAGCCTTGATCAAGTGTTTATTCCCATCCAATTGAGGCCAAAACTATTGCCTCGCTCTCTAACCAGATTTTTCCATCCTTGGAACCAGTTGCCTCCACAGTTTCAGTCTCTCCAAAAAGAGTTGGTGGTGTGAACCAGCCACTGCTAGGGACCCTCCAGGATGCACACTCACCCGTGGACCAACACGTGGGTCTCTGCGGCCAGCAGGAATAACGCCAGATCCCAGCTTCCACGGGGATCAGCACCAGTGCCTGTGCCAGCCTCGCCAAGGAAGGGGCGGAAGTCGACGACAGTCTCGTGTGGCATGGCATAGAGAAGTCCGCGTATGGCCCGGGCTGCTGTCTATGCCTCTCCAGGGTCTGTAGACTGGTACGTGCTGTGGTACTAATGCCACACTCCCTCAGATGTATTCCACACCTGAAACAGAATCTCCCATCAGTCAAAACAATCCTCGTTGATGTACTGTGGAGGTGGTGCCTCAAAGTTCTTCAGCTGCCACTCCGTGGGGACAGCAACCACAGGCTGAGGAGGACGAGAGACGGGAAAAACGCCTGGGAGAGGGTGATCGCCGGGGTAGTCAGGTGATGATCGTATCGAGGAAACTGGTGGAGGTCGGGTACCCGGCTGCAACTGACGGAGGCGCTCCTGGAGAACTCGTATCTCCTGCTCCTCGGAATCATCCATGATGCCGAGCATGAATGGCTCATCGTGTAGTGGCTCATCATCAAGGAGGTCAGCAAGTGGTGGGTCAGGTGGAGTGCCTTTCACGGGGGCCTCGACCAAATTCTGGGTAGAGGCCGCAACGCCGGCAGCTCCCTCAGACATCCGCAGAGGAGCCATGGACTGAGCGTGCACAAGCTCAGTCAACGTGCGGATAGCATTAGTCTCATCTCTCAGGAGACGATGCATCTCATCCTACTAGCTCCGTAGGTCCTCAATGGCTTGTGAGCGTGGACTCAGTAGGCCAGACGAGGAGGAGGAGGAGTCGCCTGGTCCCTTCTCCTTGCAATCGGATAGGCTCATGTCGCCGCTCAGTATAGGACGTTGGATGAAGTTTGTCGGTTTTTAAAAGCATCAGCGTTTCTCGAGGAATTGAAACGCTGGCAACTTTTGACTGTCCGGCCAGAAACTTGACTAAGTATGGTGCTGATGTCAGCAGGTGGTTGCTGACGTCAGCACCATTGATGACGTCAGCAAGCAAAACTGCTGACGTCGACTTGTCTCCTTTTTTTTCTTTCTCACGAATATGCGCGTGCGTGTAGGCGCTCCGCGATGGCCGCACGGACGCTGCGCGAAAGCTATGCAGTAGCTTCCACCCAGCTACTACTGCAGCTGTGCTGTCAGCTGTAGCAGCAGCTGTGTAGCTGTGGATGCAGGGATGGCAGCAGCGGCTGTGCTGGTGTTGTTGCCGCTGCTACTGTTGTTGCGGTTACTGCTTGCTGCCGCCGCCGTACGCTACTGTTGTTGCCGCTGCCGCGCTACTGCTGTTGGTGCTTCTACAGCTCTGCTATTGCCGCCGTGGCTATCGCTACTGCTACTGCGTTGCTGTTGCCACCGCTGCTGCTGCACTGCTGATGCCACTGCTACAGTTGTGCAGCAGCTACCGCCGCTACTGCTGCATTTCTAATGTCGCCGCCTCTGCTGCTGCTGCTCTACTGCTGTGGCTGTGGGAGGGGCGGCTGCAGTCATTGCAGCCGCCACGTACCTCATGTCGCAGTGCACAACGCTGCTAGTGCCTCTTCTGCTGCTACACACGTAGTGGGTGGGGCTGCGTAGACGACGACCGGCTGTCTCCGACAGGCCTCAGGAACTTTGCTACAGCGGTGACTCCCATTGCTGCTGCTCTGCTGCGTCTCTGCTCAGCAACTCAGTGAGAACTGTCTCACTGCTCTCATACCATGAAAACATGCGTGGAAGCTTCCTAGCAACGCAGCCGCTGACTAGGCGTCAGTGCCTGATCAGACGCTGACAATAGTCACAGGTCGTACACACTACGGCAAGGGTTTGGCTAGGAGACACAAGACAAAGTGTCACAATGCTTCAATATAGCATATGCAGAGAGAAATGACAAATGACAGGTCCAAGGCATAAGTACCTGCCGCTTCGCACGGTGGGTGGCGCACGGGGCAGTCCAAGAGCTGTCCCAAAACCGGCCCAAAACCACTGTTCTGGCCGTAACTCTGCGCGTACATGTCAGAATGCTACGCCGTCTAAACCTAGACGTGCAAAATCAGAAGACGGACGCTACGACTGGTCACATGCATGCATCCATTGACAGACAATGAACATACAATGCAAAAACATGCAAATAGGCCTCATGGCTAGTCTGCCGAAAGACGCCTGCAAGATGTAGAAGGCACAACAGAGAGTCTCGGTGGCATCGAGGGCTCTGGTACAGTGGTCGACCAGCTCCAAGCTGGTAGTCCGCCGCCTGTTGTCGCGCCGGTGCCACCAGGGCTGCCCGCCTCAGGGATCTGCACGAGTATGGACACGGCCGAGTGGTCATAGTAAAATGTACAAGAAAGGCACAAAGCACAACACTCAGATGGAAGCCACATAGGATCTGGAGCGACCCCTCTGACTGTGGCTGCCCCTCTCTGCTCCCATGCACAGACCACCTAGGCTGGAGGTGGAGTTGCCTCTGTGAGCATTGGAGGAGGAGTATACATCCCGGGGTATGGTGGTGGTGGTGAAAACGCCTGTGGCCGTGGGAGGAATGTCTGACAGATCAGCAGCAGTGGTGGTGCATCGTAGGTCATTGCTGCAACAGGTGGATGTATGCGGGACGGTGGTACACAGGTGCCCTGCACGTACGACAGCGCAGGTGCCAAGATCGAAGGCTAGCGCTACTGCTATCGCAGTTGCTAATGCTACTGCTGCATGTATTGGGGCAGGTGCTATCCCTGCTACTGCTCCAAATTCTATCGCTGAAGAGTAGGGCACGATCACCAAAAGTGGTCTACCTGCTCGGAATAGCTATAGGTATGGCCTCCAAAGTTGCGGCGGCAACCAAGTCCTCGTCCTTTGCCCATTTGAGACTGACGGTGACTGGTGCCCCACCTCTGTGTAGTGGTGGCATCCACCTGCATGACTGCTGCCACTACTGACTGGTCGGTTTGGCGGTGGTGTTAGCTGCGCTGGATTCATGTTGCTCTCCATTCAGGATGTCCTCATAGTTTTGAGGCTGTCTGTATGAAACTTTGACGTCGATGTATTCGACCTCCGCAACCGGAGTACGGCAGAAGAAGTCTTGACAAAACTCCTTATAGGCTTCTCCAAGATGAAGGAGCATCGTTTCAAGCCACTTGGGAACCAAGCACGATACCCCAGCCCTATAATGCGGCGTCGCAGATACATTGCTTTGTCCATGTAGTCCGACATTGGTGCGCCCGGTTTAGGGTAGAGCGTATGCGAGCTATCTCGGAGGGTCACTAGCAGTGCCATCTCTTGCTCTCCCTGCCGCTCTAGGAGAAGCTACCAGGCTTCATACGGCCGCATAGCGCCACTCCGGGGGTTGGCAGGATCCTCTTCCCGCCCCCCTTGATGAAAGTTTTGAAGAGAGTACCCTTGCGGGTCTGGAAGAGCCTGCACAAGGGCGTTGTAGGCTATCAACAGTATTCTGTCACTAGTTTCTGCAATAGGGAGCTCGAGGAAGCAGTCCTCAAAACCGCGCTCCTTAGCCCATGAAAGGAAAAACTCCTTCCACAAGAGAAGTTTAGGGGTCCCAAGAGTGGGCGGGATGAGGTTGCGATGAAAACTGAGTCGGTCTATGCCCTCCCACGTCACTACTGCTGACGTGGTTCCCTGGTCGTCGGCAGAACGACCCTTGTTGGCACTCGGGTGACAGTTGTCGGTGCGGTTACCGTTGCTTCCTTGTGGCTCTGACATTGTGTGTTTAGTAAATGTCTCACAACTCCTCCACACCGGCGCCTAGACTTGCCTGGGCTCGCTCTCTTACCCCCGGACCGTGCTTACAGAGGGCTGGCGGCTTCCCTTGCATCGCCCCCACCCCCACCTCTCTTCCCTCTCTTCACCTCTTCACTCCTCTCTCACTTGCGTTGCTCCAGTGGTATCCACATCCTTGAGTAACCTTAGTGACCATGCACTCGATGAGCGCAGACTCTCCTTTGGCACTCCAGGCCACGTTTGCCCTTAGGCGGTCGACGTTTTTCCCTCACGTCCTCACAATCGCCAACTTCGCGGGCCCGGATCTATCTGCCTTTGAAACGCCAAGTGAGCTAGCGAGGCCTGCCTTGCTCGCTTGCTCGTTGCTTAAGCAAAGGGTGATCTCACCCTTGAGGTCATTCCCTCTCCCATGTCTCCTATATTCCCTAGTTATGCTAGGCACCTAACTAGACAAACCCACACAAAAACCCAGGTCCTGAGGTGAGTAACAAAATGCACAAACACAATAGAGAAATTCTACCAAAGCAAGATCAATTAACTATGGAATGAATCATGAGTCCTCGATGCCGATGTGACAAGGTTGGAGCAGCCAATGTGGGTGGGGGGGGCATGGGACCATGCCGAGAGGAGTCATGTAGCCTGAGGGCAATCTCAGTTTGTAATCCCTCGAGAGTGTTTGGTCTCGGCGTGAGTCTCTAGAGGTCTCGGGGTCACCATGCCCTGTGCACCCGAAGGCACATGTGTGCAAACGAAAGAGGACATGGATTAACTATATCAAGATTCGTGAACATGCATCTCTCATCTTCCCCATTGATCTTCTAAGCCCCCCAATTCCTCGGTAGAGCTTCTTGATCCAACCACTCATGACTCCACACACATCGCTCTATGATCGACCCAATGACTCCGACTACGCCTCATTTGTAACTCGACACTTGTACATATTTGTTCGATGGTTTCGACCCTTGTCATTGAAGTACACTTATCTCTAAGTATATATTGCACCAGTGTAACCATTGTATTTTGCTCCATTGCGCCTTGTAACTCATACCTTCTCACCATCTGTACTCCGTTCGGCATAATACATGGTATCAAAGCATAGGGGTGCTTTAGAGGCATCTAACTATTTTACTCGTCTAGAGAAATACCTTGCACAAGCCGTCATTGTATCTCGCAATTCAAGACTTTGTAGACTTCACAACTACGATGTGAAGCAAGCAAGCGCATCCAACTACCAGCAATGGGTCTTTGGCAACAACTTCGGCGATGGAGGAGCACGATGTGACCATGCATGCAAACCCTAAAGCGGTAGCGGATGCTGGCGTGGCATGCGATGCAGCAGCTGGGATAGCCCCAACGACTCCGACACCCAATCCGGTCATGGATCCGACAGCAATGAACCAGCCACCCCGACCGACGGCCTCAACGTCTACAGCGGGAACGACAGGTGGCACTGGACGACAGGCGTGGATCAATGAGGAACAGGCAAATCGTATCTCCACGCTCATGGGAATCAACAGCCATCTACTCTCACAACTCAAGTTTGCAATGGAGGCTCTTTGCAACGCAAGTGCACTGGAGGCGGCGCTTGTCCCAAGAAACACCCAACTCTCGAATAAACCCAAGATTTGTCCGGCCCCACAAGAACCGTTCAGATGTGGCTGACAAGTTTGGGGGTGTACTTCACTACTGCTAGGGTCAACAATGATCGGAAGAGAATTGAATTTGTAGCCACGCTTTTGTGTGGCACAGAATGGAGTTGGTGGTCCAATGGAAAGACCATCCAACGGAAAAAGGAGACCGGCAAGGCCTCAGAAATGGCCAACAGTGCCCGCCTCATATCCTCAATGGCAAGCGTTCTACCCTTGGATCAGATCAACTAGCAATGGCAAGACGAGCTGCCGCCACCAACCGATTGAAGCAAATTATCTCACAAATTATTGCACGTTTTGGACCATTGAATGAGAGGTGTGACACTTTGTATAAACTCGAGCGTCTCCAGCTGCAGCCGAATGTGGCACAGTACACGCGGGGATTCTGCGAGATCATCACTGGTGCAGATATCGCCCCGTTAAACTCTGTTTTCACTACAACAATAGCTTCAAACGGGACATCCCGCGAGCGATCTCCATCTTTGGCATCTAAAATGACTTATTGTGGATGATCACAACAGCAAAAAGGATTAACAACGTTGAGCACAATGCTCGGATCTAGGAATCCTATGTCCGACGACCTCCCAACCACAATTATCATAGGAACGGAAAGAGTCAGTCGGGGTACTCCTCGAGTCCGATGGAAGTGGACGTCATCCACCAAAAGGATGTACGCACCTGCTAAAAATGTGAAAATGTCAAAGACATCATGCAAAACTGCCAAAGCAAGCACCAGGCCAAAAAGGGGGGGAAGACGCTGAAAAATGAGCCGGAAAATGGCTTGGGGCAAGAGTGGAAGGCGCGACTCTTGTCTGAGAGGAGCGATTTGCACCGATCGATCACCCATCTAAATGGCTCACGATACCGCAAAGGGTTTCTGGGACCTCTAAGTTTGACAAGGGGTACAAGGACGACCAACCGGCAATACCCCTAAAATTACAACCATAAGGTTGCAAGAGTAGCATAACGGTACCAGTAGTATAAGATGGAAGGACTTCTCACAGTTTGCAAGAGAAGACATGGTTCAACAGCTAGGTTTGCATATCCAAATACGGTTCTTTAAAGGACAAACCATCAATGGAAGATTGCAATCACGGAGACTCCAAAAACCACTACAACTACAAGTAGGAGATTTGCGGGATATAGCGGTCTGTAGGTCATGTCCACTGAGTGATCACCAAATCATTCTCGGATGGAATTTTTTGTACCAACACAATCCGCACATTGACTGGAACAGTGGCGACATTTACGCAGAAGTCAATGGCACCCAACGACAACTTTCACATGTGGGGCACAAGACAAAAGCGGAAGCAATAACAGTAGAAGGAATAGATGAAGCCCGAGTGAACGGAAAGCAACAACTTGAGCAGCCAATATAGCTCAACGTGAACAAACACTCCATACGGTAAGGGGCTTGTGCATGGCTTGTTCACATGAAGTCAATGGAGGAAGCAAAAGTGGTAGCAGCTGACTCATCAGCAACATCAACCTCATCGGCCTCATCGGCATCAACAAAGTTTGCGATTGATCCCGAAGATTCCATGCCTCTCATCCGAGAGTTTCCAGACGTCTTCCTCGACAAACTCCTGAAAACCTTACCACCTTAATGCAACATTGACCATCACATCGAGCTGAAACAGGGCAGCCAATCCACAGTTCAAAGAGCCTACATCAACAAAATGGTTTCCCAAACCCGCTACGGGCATTTTGAGTTCCCGGTCATGCCGTTTGGACTCATGAATGTCCCAGCGACGTTCATGGTGGCCATGAACAAGCTTTTTCGCCCCTATCTATATGATTTTGTTGTAGTATATCTCGACAAAATTCTGGTTTATTGCACCTCGGAGGAGCACGATGGACATCTCCAAAATGTTATTGAAGTTTTAAAAAGAGAAAGATAATTGGAAAACTCTTGAAGTGCAACTTTGGTCGTTGTTCAATCAAGTTTTTGGACTACATCATGAACAGTACATAGATCACCATGGATCTGAAAAACTTGGCAGCAGTCGCTCATTGGCCGATGCGGACCGACGTCCGAGACGTCCAAGCTTTCCTTGGCTTCTACAATTAGTACTGGCATTTTACATGGGACTATGCCCGGGGGTCTGTGGCTGTCTCCGATCTCAGTTGAAAAGAGAACAAGTGGCGGTGGGGAGATATTGAATAAGAAGTGTTCACCGATTTGCGGAGTGCTCTGACCTTGGTGGCAGCCCTACAGTTAACCGACCCAATGATCAACTATTTCATGGAAACAGACGCCTCTGACCGATCCATTGGCATGGTTCTCCTACAAGGTCACGGCAGCAGAGAGCAACCGGTCGCGTACATGTCGCGAAAGTTGCGTGGAACAGAACTCAACTTTGCCGTCCACAAGAAGGAGATGTTGGCGGTCGTACACGCTTTTAAGATGTCGCGGTGCTATCTTGAATTCCGCTGATGCATTGTACGCACCAACCATCACGCAATAAAACATTTAAAGACGCAGCCCAACCTTTGTCGACGTCAAACCGGATGGATGGAGTTCCTTGAATCCGGGCTCGACTACAACATTGGGTACCAGCCGGGTAAAGCCAACCCTGTAGATACGCTTAGCCGTCTGCCACACTTACTGACTCAAGCAACAACGTTACAACTACAGTGACCTATCTCAAGAAGTGATTCGCGTGTGGCTACGACCAATATGGTGGATACGACAAGTCCAACTTTTGGCACGACACATCCTATTGGTGACGATGACTTACTCGCCAGGTGATTGTACCTCCAAATGATGAACTCCGCCGCATGCTACCCAAGGAGTGCCATGACACCGGTCCACAAGGACATTTTGGAGAGGACAAGACATTGAAGAAGTTGGCAAAACACTACTGGTTGGACAAGATGCAAGCTGATGTGGCCGACTTCTCCAAATCCTGCGACACGTGTCAATGACAAAAACCTTGACACACGTGGCCACCCGGATTTCTACAACCACTCCCCATTCCAATAGAACCGTGAACCAATATCACCATGGACTTCATCACTGGATTACCGGTCACACCGGAGGGGTATGACGCAATCCTCATGGTTGCCCAACAGGTTTTCCAAAATGTCCTACTTACTTCCGACGACGACCACCATCACCATTGAGGGAACAACACGGTTCTTTCCAAACAACATCGCACGTCTACACGGCACACCAAAAACCATCACGTGTGACAGAGATGGTCGATTCACCAGCCTTCTTTGGCACAAACTGATGACTCGTTACAAGAGTCAAATCCAGCTTTCCACGGCATTCTACCCCCAAACCGATGGCCAAACCGAGCGGACCAATCAGACACTCGCGCAACTTCTCCAAATACTATGCAAGCCACATAGGACGGATTGGGCAGCAAAATTTTCGACTGCCAAACTCACATATAATTTGGCGGCATCCACAACAACGGATAAAATTCCGTTCCAAATGGTTTATGGAAAACTTCCCGCCACACCAGCCGGACTCCAGAGCCAGGGCAGCATTCCTGCGGTGGACATCCAACATCCTGATTTCTCCACCATCTGTGACAAAACACAGCAGACACCCACAAAGACAGAAGCAGCAATGAAGCGAGCAGCTGACCGACATCGCAACGATGACATATTGGCCCCTGGCCTCAAACATCAAACTCCGTAGGGCCGACTGTTCGAAAGTCGGACCCCAATGGTTGGGACCGTTTCAGATTGAGCGTATGCAAACCCCCATGGTTGTGTTACTCAAACTCCCCAACACTATGCAAGTTCACCCGGTGTTCCATATTAGCGAGAACTTCCTGAGCAGGGATGTGCCTCCCCCTCTTCCTGTACAACTGGACAAGGACACAGAGTACGTCACTGAGGACATACTCGGTCATCGACGATGTGGCAAGACTATAAAACATCTTTTCAAGTGGCACGGCTACAATGCCGCGTATAACAGTTGAGAACCCTACGACAACCTCTACGATGGGTATTACAGCCGTCATTGGACCACATCAGTCTATGTGCCGGGATATTGTAGCTAAAAGGGGGAAAGTGTTACGTACCCGAGGTACACGAGTCCCTCATGTTTCCAAACGGGCATTTCTTTCATTACACAAAGAGCCCACTGCACGTCGAGATCTTGATTTTTACTCCAACGGTCAAGGGCGAATCGGCCAACTACCCTCGCCCTCTAGCAATTCCTTTCGCACATTTTGACAACTTTGACCACTTTTGGGAATCTTCGATAGCAGTGTCACAAACTTTAGCTCGACTTCTTGATGCATTGAGACATGTCAAGATTTTTAAAGATGCATCTTACATCTTCACCGTCAATCTTCAAAGCCCTTCGATTCCTTGGCGGAAGTTTTTGATCCGACCACTCACGAAGCGACTCCACACGCGTCGCTTGATGATCAACCCAATGACTCCGACTATGCCTCATTTGTAACTTCACACCTGTATGTCGGTGTTCGATCCTTTTGACACTTTTCATCAAAGTACACTTACTGCTAATAACAAATTTCTCGTGCGTTCCAAATTCTTAAACCGTGTTCTGCCTCGCAACTCATACCTGTTCACCATCTAGGCTCCGTTCAGCATAACATTAATAGCTGGATGTTGGACTTTAATATGGGGAAATTGACCAAATATTCCTTGTTTAGGTCCTGCCCTTAGGCAAAGTGATGAGTTGTCGTCTACGTATGCACCTAGCTCCGACCTGGAGTCCTAGATGAATGGAGACTCCTGTCTGATGTCGATTCCTTAAGAGGTACTCCTACGTGGCAGGGTTTGAGGGCCAAACCGATTTCCCATTATGTCCAATCATCAACGTCCACAGTCATTGTAGTGAGTTCAATCGGGCTTCCTAAGTTGCATCAGCGATCTCCCTCTTGCATTAGGTGAACAGCACGCACCCGCATGGAATTTATGTTTGCGTCAGATAAGATGTTATGCTCATGTGACAGGCTTAGATTGGAATCTCCAACAACCAATGGGAAGGAGCGAGGTTCAGTTCGCTCATAAGACTGTCCACAGGATCTGACCAAGGTCGTATTTTGGCGTAACTGATATATGGCGATGTAAAATCCTGGAACGTGGTGTTTTAACAATGGATTACTTGCGGACTTCATGCTGATTGCAGTTGCCATCACCGACGGCATCACTGGTTGAACAAGAGTTTCAGGTGGGAGTAAGAAATGCACCCGACCTGATGGCAGATCAAAATAACAATGATCACAGACCGTCACATAAATGGGAATGAATATCTTTGGACGCCGTTTACGATTGGTGCTCCTGTTAATCGTCGCCTCGTCTTGATGCGAGAGGTCAAGTCGTCGCCGCAGGTATGTTTGCCCTTTTGATGTTTCCACTCGTGGTTATGGTAGATACAAACCTTTAGTAGCTTGGACACTAGAACTATAAGGCCTCTCATGAACTCCCCACGTTGTTAACACGGCCTGACATGGGCTTCGACATTTTTTGCTCTCCCATCCCTTCCTTGCTTGCCTCAAACTACCCTAAGTGCATCCTCAATGGAAATTCATTCTTAAACATTTCTTCGCCTCCAACCCAGAAAATCCCCCACCACGACTCATGTTTGAAGAGCTAGCCCATGAATATGTGGCCTACAATTGCTTACTCTGCAAACCAGATTCCTCCCCATTCGGAATTCAAAGCCCTCCAAGCTCTGAATTCTGAATGGGGAATTCCTTACCATTGGCACTCCTACGCCAATCATTTTTAACTCCCCGCAGCCTCTACGGATGCATCTCGTGCCCTCCAAGTACTACCCTGAAACTAGACCCTCATCCCTGGACCCAGCCTCACATGCCCCAAGGTAAGGCCCTCACACCTGTCTTTGTTGATAATGACAGCACGTGGATTGGTATGCCCGCCCGCCCGCACGTATACTTTTGTGGAAAATCCCCCCCCCCCCCCCCCCCTCCATAAAATTTGCCACCACTTACTCGCTCCAAAAGGGCTCCTTCCCTCATATGAAACAAACTGGGCTGAGAAACATCCTGACAAAGTCTTCAAATGGTCCTCGCTTTGGCGGAAATTCTCACATCTTCCCATGAATATCTGAACTCGCGATGTCATGACTTGTATCCTTTTGGGCTCCATTCTGGTCACCCATCGTACACGTTTTATGAACCCTGATAAGAGAGGCCTCTGTCCCTATTGCTTTTCCAACAAAACCATTGAACATTGCTTCCTTCTATGAAACAGAATTCACGGCCTCACCTTTCGCCTTGCCCGCTTGTATCAAGACTTTTGTCCTCACCTCCCTTGCAACCCCATTGACATCCTTATGAGCCCTTCTGAGCCTCTTGCTTACAACTCTGCATGTGTGATTATTCTTTCTACCTTCTTTTACCTTGTACGGCAGGAACTGTGGGCCCAACCCCACTCCTCCCCGACACCAAAAGTCCTTGCTACATTCTCCTCCTCCCTGCAACACCACATCTGGCTCATCTCCTCCCAGTTTATGGCTAATTGTACCAAAAAGGCCAGAATTTGTGTACGTTCCTTTGAATCTAACTTCTTTCGACCAATCGGCCTCTGTAATTTCTTGATCAAGGAGCCCCGTTGCAGGTTAAGTCTCTCATCCGCGTTCAAACTATGGTGGAAACTTCCACATCTCACTCTTTCCCACCTCAGTGTACATCTCGGGGGGGGCGGGTTCAACCCCCGGGCATTTTTGGTGCTGAGGTAGCCCCCTGCCTCAATCAGTTACGACCAGGGGTAAAAACAAAAACAGGTTGAAAATGTTGCAAAATTCTTAAGCAACGGGTTACATAGTAATCATGAACCGTGTACATGTATAAATGATACTTGAAGCTATAATAAAAGGTATGTTGTTGAATAGATAAGAATTCTATTACAAATTTTGTTATTGCAAATAACACGATTACCTTATTTTTATTCCAATGGGTGTGGAGGTTTTTAACGTAGTGGCTGTAGTGAAACATGTTTGAAGATGAGTTTTCTCATGTGTTGATCGGACGTGATGTTTATACAAAATTGTATTGTCAAAGTTAGTTTAATGATGTAAGGCAGTCTTGCTAGAATGTTGTCTATGCACAACGAAAGTAATATTGGGTTTGATATTGTACCTTAAAATGTCAAGTACGGAGCAGGAGGAGGAATAATTGGTTATGATCTGGGTGAACCAGATCATGTGGTAATGAATGCAGGTGCGACAGCTGAATTGACAATGACGTCAATGAAACAAAAACTGACATCATGAATCGGTTGGCTTCATAAGCTAAGTCCCTTAGCCAATGATCCATTGGACCAGCCATGGCAGCTAATCAATGAGGCCAAGATCGAAAGAGTGCGAACCTGCAGCTGTGATCAGCAAAAAAGGTGTTCTTCAGAGTTGTGTAGGTACATTACGTTGCGAGTCTTGTTTCCTTGCTTGTTCTTCTGTCATAAAGCAGATTTGTGGTGTCAGAAGGAACGCGTTCTGCATTCCTCGCCTAGTCCCAGAAGTATGTGCGTGATATGGAGTCAGTTGAGAACTCGGGTGAGAGTGAATCTCATGAGTCAGACGAGGAAATTTCATGTCCTCCATCTCCTGCAGCTGTGGAAGAGGGTGGTACTGACAATCCGACAGCAACAGCGAGAGATAAGGACAAAGAGAAGGTCCCGGACGATGGGAATGAGGAAAGACGTCCTCTTCCACATGAAGCTGGCCCGAGTGATTGGTATGCGAGTGGAGGTCGTAGACATTCAACAGCGGCCCAGAGACAAGCATTGCAGATTGAGCTAGATAGGAAGTATGCGAAGGAGCTCGATGCAGCAATTTCTGAAGCACGTCATGTAAGGGAAGAACGAGTGGTCATTTGACGAGAGCCATTTGAGACTCCACCTAAAGGGCTGACATTGCAGCAAGTTGCTGCAATATCCCAGCTGGATAGAGCAAGTTTGTGTCAACTGATTGAGCATAATCATGGAGACACGTTTTCCCGATTTTCAGAGTGGAATGCAGCAAGGACGTATGCTGTGGCTGTTGGCCAAGGAATCATATATAGTGAGTTGGTTATACCCACGATGGACGCAAAGCTTGGTATTGCAGGTCCTGATCTTGGCCATGTAGAGAAATGGCCATGTAATGTCGTAGGATCAGCTGTGATGAACCAGCTTGTGGATGATATTGTCAAAGCAACACCGTTTCCGAGTTTGGTGACTCTGTCCGAGAAGTCAAAAGAGTTTCACGGGGAGTGCCTAGTACTGACAGGAAGAGATCCAAGGCTATTTGAAGTGTTGGGAGAAACTTTTGGTGTACTTGTGGCGAGGGGAATTATAGATGATGCAAAAGGTGGTGCAGCTAGTGACTACAACACAGTCAAAAAGGTTGGAGACAACCTGTTCACCATTCCACCAGAAAAGGAGCGGCTGCCTACTGGTGATCCGATCATGTGCGCTAGGTTGAGAGAAGAATGGTGGAGTAGCGGAAAAGATCGGCCCCCTGCTGGTATAGCACAGGTGTTGGGAGATGATCCTGATGCACGTGATGGTCCTGAGATTGCCAAGATGGATATGGTGGCAGTTGAATCTCATGAAAAGCTGTGGCTGGAAACCGGAAGGGAGCGAGCGTATCAACACGTGTGATCTGAACAGGAGCACCATCTAGATGTTGGCGGGCACCTGTAGTACTATTCTAGGATGGGAGCATAAATGATAGAGACTTGGGAAGTTGAGGATTGCGCATGCACGCAAGGTACGTGTCTGGAAATGGACACATGTACATTTCGTTGTAGGTTTTGTGTCCAAGATGTGAGGTATCGTGCAAGTGAGATTGCACTGAAATGTGTGGCGTTCAAGTACGTATGCATGTAGTGTCTTGTGTTCCTCTGGTGCATTTTAAGTCGACGCTTGAGTGGGACTGGACCAACAATGCTGAATGAAGAACCTGTTGAAGGCACTGGATCATGAGTGGCTGAATTTTGTATGATGGTGTAGCAAGGGTGGCAGATAGTGTCATAATGGTACATAGTGAAGTTGTTGTGCCACATTTTCTAGGTGTAATACACCGGAACACTAATGCACTATAGCACTAATGCACTGTAGCACTAATGCACTGTAGCACTGTGTTGGTTGTCTTATCGTCGTTCATCAGTATATGCAGTTTCCAAAGCAAAGCGATGTAAAACTTGCTAAGAGATGGACCTGCCAAGGAATCATTCAAGAACCCTCCACTCTGCCCAGTAAATCTTGAGTTCAAGATCTGCTTGGATGCTGCATATGGGGGAACGGCGCTGAAGAGGGGCAGTGCTTTTCTTGAAAACCTATACGATGGGTTTGAAGGTGGATCTGTGTGGCCTTTGGAGTTGGAGATTCTGGTGGACAAAATTGCGCAATATGGGGCGATGTTGTGGTGGCAGCAGCAAGGAGGCTTGACTGGCAACCAACTAGCAGGTCTGTGGCATCATTTTGAAGATAAAAGGTGGTCCACTAGCACCAGGATGTGTGGCCTTGTATGGGAGCCTAGTTTCTGGGGTTTGAAGTGGAGCAAGGAAGCAAACACAAAGTTCCCTCTCCATCATACCTTTTTTGGGCAAGGAGAATCAGTAAGAAAGCAGTAACATCTGCTCACATATTGCAGCTACGGATTGGTCAAGTTGCCGAATCGGTCCTTGAGGCCTTGGCCAAGCCACACTTCTACAATATGAGCGAATTCTGGCAAATGATGGGTGACAAAAAGGATGATCGATTGAAGCCAAACCTTGTCAGCTTCATGGAATGGTGGGAGGGTGTGTCAAGCTGTTGGATGACGGTGAAAGAGATTAAGCGTCACTATATCCAGAAGTTGAGCAAGTTGGTGACTAATGAGGAAAGGGAAAAAATGGATGCGAAGGATGAGGAGAAGAATGGGAAGAAGGAGGATGATGATGGTGGGGAAGGTGATCGGTAGAAAAGGAAGAGGTAGTGGTCCATGTTGTAGCGCTGCAATGCACCAGCTTTTTTCAATATGTTCAATGCGTTGACAGGTGCGACATTTTGTTACTGCAAGAAACTTGTATGCATGGTGGAATGAGGTCATGCACTGTAGGTGGATGTCAATGGCATGACCAACTCATGTCATGATTTGTTGTTGGTCGACCCCCACTTGCATTTTACCATGATTCTTGTTTTGTTGGTTACAATGGCCTGTTTGTCTATGTGGTTGAACATTTTTGTAACATTCACAATGTTTTCTAGCATACGTTCTGTACATTTTTAAGGTGCATGTGGGAGTGGTATTGTAATTCAGTGATGTAGTAGGTAACACATGGAACAACAACCCACTTGTAAAACAATACCAGTAATGAGGCACTGTAGATGTACTAATGTTCTACGACATGCTGGATGCAAGACATATGCAGTGTAAATGCAGTAGGAAGTTGATTGGTCAAGTTCACCAGTGTGGATCACAGGACAGTTTCATTTTCTTGAATGACATAAACATAAGTAAATGGAAAGAGCTGCATTCATGGTTTTTTACGACAAACACCTGCATTCTTCATGTTCCTCTGTGTGTTCAATCAGTAATGATCATGTACAGAGCAGTGCTACTCATGTGTAATGTAAAACAGAGACTGGATAACCTTTATCAGAAGCAATCGTTGAATAATGTATGTTCAGAGCTGACATAAGAAACACAAAGCATACAATGTAGATAAGTAGTCATCGGACACTAGGAAATCTGTTTAGGATGCAGCGCTATCATTAGGATGGTGTAGACTGAAGCAAGACCAGAAGTACAAGACAGGAATCAAAAGCTGACTTGTGAAGCAGGTATTAGTTGATAATTTGTAACATAAACAGTGAATGAAGAGATTCCACGTGGTAGATTTTAAATGTGCACGACTTTAGCAGTGTGGTTAATCATGTCAACACATGTTTGTGAACAGATGAACCTCCCACTTAAAATTGAGAGTAGACAGTTCAACCTTCAATGCACCAATGTTGAACATCACGGCTTCATGTTATCATGTACTGCAAAGCTTGTTTACAGTGCTTGTGACCATCTGCCAGATATCACAACCTACAAGACACTAGTTCCATTTGCCACGCCCAGACCGAAATGACAGCTGTCTAACTTTGAGATCTGCAAGCACTGGTCTTGCTACCATCCAGAGGAATGAATGTTTTTTGGAAAAGCCGTATGATGACAGCTCAGTGCACACGTTGTACCAAAACGGAGCATGGCGGCCATCCAGTGATGGAAGGGGTCGGCATCTCAGAGCAGCAGAGCAACAGACAGTTGGACAGTGAAGAGTGAAAAGAGGGGGGGGGTTGATGTGGAGACAAAAGAGAAAGTCCGGAGTCAGAGGTAATGGAGCATACCGGTTACGGCCAAGGGGCCTTCTTCAGTGCTCTGCTCTAATATGAATGACAAACTGACTCGTATAAATCCACGTCGAGGTAGGTAGGGACGGACAAAACCAAGGGATGCAACCGAGGGATGCAATCAAGGCTCGCGGACAATGTCGCATGAGCCAACTCATTGCTTGAACTACGCAGCTGGCCAGTAATCGCAGCGAGCAAACGGCTTCAAGGTAGTCTAGTCACCTTTTTTTTTGTCGGCCGGGGCTTGATCCTGGATCAAACAATAAAAGACCGCAATTTGCGTGGTAGAGTCCATGCCAAAATCACTCAAGGTGGGAACACAGTAGGTTTTATTTTTTCTAGACGCTTTGCAAAGCGTTTTAGAAAAAATCCCAAGTACAGGCTCTCTACCTGTGGGTTCAGAGAAGCTTTCAACAAGAGGGGTCTATGTCCAAGTGAGATTGGGGCAGAGGTAAGTTGCCGTCTGGCAGCTGTCAGTTTTCCAGGCCGTTGCGTGTGTTGGACTTGAGAGAAGAGAGGGAGCACGAACTTGTGGGGGTAGCCACGGGCCCGAAGCCGAAAGAAGAAGAGCTCCTTGATCTTCAGGAACTGCGTGGCTGATGAGGTCCTCAAGAGGTACCTTTGAATTTCTGCTGTCACAAAGGCTCGGAGGCAGTTCCGTGGATGGTAACTGCTGAATGGCAGGTACAAGTAAGTTCATCGGTTTTGGGAACGTGTTTACCTCCAGGATCCGGTCAGACATGAACCTTTGACCTTTGTAAAGATGGAGATCAAGGAAAGCAACAGTGGAGGGAGAGATCTCCCATGTCAATTTGATGTTACTGTCCAGATTGTTGAAGGTGGAAAGGTAGGACTTGAGGCTTGCTGAATCCCCGGACAAAAGAAGTAGACCGTCATCAATGTACCTGCGGTGTAGCAGAGCTTGGACCCCTGTTTGCTGCTGCAACTCGAGGTCCAGGTAGCTCATGAACAGCACCGCAAAGGCTGGGGCCACGGGGGTGCCCATGGCCGTGCCTTTGACCTGCTTGAAAACTTCTCCCATAAACTCCACGTAGGAGTTACGCATAACCAAGGACAGAAGCCGAATGATGGCGTATGTGCGTGGGTGTCTGCCCCTCATGAGGAGTTCTTTAATGCAACTGATGGCCCTGATGATGGGGATGCTAGGATACAAGGAGATGACATCATATGTTGCCAAGATGACCCTTGAAGGCAGTTGCAGCTCATCTAACTCAAGGAGCAAACTGAGACTATCCTTGAGAAAGGTGGGTTGCTACTTGACAACGGGTTCCAGTTCTGAGTCCAACCATCTGGATGCATTCGTTGTGATCCATTCAACGGAGGCAGCAATGGGGCGTCCCACTGGGGGATTCTTGTGGACCTTCAAGATGGTGTAGAAGGCTGCTGGCCGCCACCCTTTTTCTGGTTTCTGCAGGAAAAAATCCCAGATGGAGGAGGGCAGCAATCCAGAATTCTTGAAAAGCTCCTTGATAGCCATCAAGTCCTCCAGGATCCGTTGTTGATCAGCGTTAGCCCTGTGGTAAGTGTTTTCATCATTGAGGTGACTGAGGCAGTCGGAGATGTACCTTTCTCTGTCCAAGAGGACGATGCCTAGGTTCATGTTGGCTACCTTGATGACGATGGAGCTGTCATCCATCAAGTTGCTCAGGGCATTCTGTAGGTTCTTGGGCAAAGACCGTCGTTTTGGAGGTGTTATAGAGGCATGTATGTCCGAGATCTCGGTGATGAGTCTGTCCATCTCATCCTCAACCTCTCTTGGCGCCGGAGGCGGCTGCCAAGAGGGGTTGGGGATACGAAAATTTGGGATCTCCTTGTCGGTATTCTCTTGGAAGAACCAGGCTAGTCTGACTTTCCTGAACAGATCCTTGAAGCTTGGTAAGATGTCAGAAAGGAGGTAGGGCTTGGGTTGGAAGACGTAATTCAGACCAAGGCCATGAAGGGTGAGCTTGTCGTGAGAAAGAGGGCGGGAGGAGAAGTTGTGGATGCCTCTGTTTGTGATCTGGTTGTCGATTTGCGTGGGGGTCATCTGGCCGAACAGTTCCAGAGGAATCTCATGTTGAGATTGCTCTAGGATCTTGTAGCAGGTCCGGGGTCGGACCCGAGCAGTCCGTTTTTTGGCACGTCCGTGGATGGTCCGTGTCCTCTCCTTCTGCGCCCGGTCTGTCAAGTCTGGTTGGTCTGATTAGTTTTGTTTGGCTGGTTCTTGGCAGTAGCAGCAACAGCAGCAGCAGCAGTTGTGGCTGCGGCTGTTGGGACCTGGTTAGGGCCTTTGTTGGGGCCGATGTTGGGCTTCTTCTACTACTCATTGTTGCTAGTAGTTCCAGGGTTAGCAGGTGGAGAAGTAGCCGTTGACTGGTTTTTCAGGACTGCAGCTAGTTGCTTGCTGATCTCCTTCGGAAAATGCAATTCTAACTCCTTCTTGATGATTTCCATGGCCAAGAATTCTCGATCCATGGCTGTGGTCTCACTCGTGGCTTCGAAGAGTTTTGCTCGCGCCTCTTCTGATTTGCGTTCGGCCCCAATTCGGGCAATCTCATGGTCGGCCATAAGTTTACCGACTTTGGCTTCGGCTGCCGCCATCGTCTGTTTCTTCCACTCTTTGCAGTTGCTGCTAATGTCAAAGACAGTGGAGATGGTGGACGATGTTGACAGATTTTTGTAGAGTGCCATCAGCCGTTGGTCCATGACAGTTCGCAGATTAAGGAAGAATTAAAAAATCTCTTTGCGGACTGCACATTTGGCGTCGATGACAGCTTGATGTTGGGTCTTGATGTATGCGTTGTGGAGCTCCATCATTTTGGCGGCCCACTCTGCTTCAACGTCCGGTAGGTCCCCAGCATGGACTGGGGGACAGGCGATATTGCAAGAATTCACCACCTCACCAGTTGCTTGAATCATGGTGAGTTTGTTGATGACGTGGTCCAGCTTGATGAGCTGTTTGAGGTAGGCAAGGGCTTCTTCCTCCTACTTCTTGGCCACTTCTGCGAATTCTTTGGGTGCAGATCCCACGTCTACAGTGATGGAGACGAGGCCAAGAAAAGGGAGAGAAGCAGGGACTGCGCTAGAGGACTGCAGGTTACCTTGAGCCGGGGCGGGTGTGCTAACGGTGGAAGTGTTCATCGTCGAAGCTGTGGCAGCGGAAGCTGCTGCTGCTGCTGCCGTGGCTGAAGCAACGGCGGCGGCGTCTTGAGTAGCGTGGGCTGCTTATAAGGAAGCAGTAGGGGCGGCCTCGGTGGAAGGCACCACGTCCATATTGACGTCAGGTTCAAGAGAATCTTTGGCGACAAGCACGTTGCTGATGTATTTGCTGACGTTGACAGCAGCTGTGTTAACACTTGTGTCGTTGACTGGATCAGTTGCCGTCCTCTTGCGCGGGATGAGTAGGGTGTCGAGTAGAGTTGAGTCGGGTTGAGAGTTGACAGATGGAGTGTTGCCCATGTTGTCCTTGGCTCCGGCTCGTGAGGCTGAGTTGACTGCAGCAGCGATGGAAGGGGTCGGCATCTCAGAGCAGCAGAACAGCAGACAGTTGGACAGTGAACAGTGAAAGGGGGGGGGGAGTTGATGTGGAGACAAAAAGAGAAAGTCCAGAGTCAGAGGTAATGGAGCATACCGGTTACGGCCAAGGGGCCTTCTTTAGTGCTCTACTCTAACATGAATGACGGAATGACAGATATAGATCCACGTCAAGGTAGGTAGGGACGGAAGATTTCAAGGGATGCAACCGAGGGATGCAATCAAGGCTCACAGATGCTGTTGCATGAGAGAACTCATCGCTCAAACTACGTAGCTGGCCAGGAATTGCAGCGAGCAGACGGATCCTAGGTAGTCTAGTCACCTTTTTTATTGTCGGCCGGGGCTTGATCCTAGACCTGACAATAAAAGACCGCAATTTGCATGGTAGAGTCCACGCCAACATCACTCGGGGTGGGATAACAATAGGTTTTATTTTTTCTAAACGCTTTGCAAAACGTTTTAGAAAGAATAAAACCAGTTGTACCGAAGCGGTGCATGGCTGCCATCCAGTGAGTGGCAAAGTGAGTTTCATTTTGCTGGACTTGTCACAACAAATGTAGTAGATCGCCGATGCTGCAACAACGACGTCCCATGATGCAACATCCTCTTCATCCTTGTTCCATCCTGTGTGCGGAATCTGCAAAGGAATAATCAAGGAAAGTTGAGAGTGATGTAAATGGCATTTGTCTAGTAAGAAGACTGTGGTGACAAAGTGACTCCGTATGAAATCATATTAGAATCACATGTCTGCTATAGGAAACCATGGTGTACCCACCAAGGGATATAGTGATGACAGTTCATTCGTAGATGCTGTCAACAAGCTCTTGATGTTGGTGATGTACTCCATGATGTGCCTCTGCCAAGTCTTGACATGTTTCTTCATTGCAGGGTTGTCAAGAAGAAGGAGATCAGGATCATGTATGGATGATGGAGGAGGTAAACCTGAAAGTTACAGTGAATGCTATGAGAAGTGTGAGATGGTTTGTGGAATGATTAAAAATCAGGAACGTGGTAAAGAGAAGTGCAAATGTAACAACCAGATTTTTCAGTGTTTATAGTACCTTTTTCAGGGCAATTGTCGCCATCGCCAGACAGGACGTTTGAAGTACCCATCATGTTGATTCCGCTGTCATTGCCAGAGATTTCCGCCATCGTTGTCAGTGTGGTTGCCGTTGTGGTTGCCAGTGTGGTGTCGCTGTGGTTGCCGCTGAGCTGCTGGTGAAACTATTGCTGATTGCTGCAGTGGTTGACACTGTGATTGCCGCTGTGTACCACAGTGGTTGCCTCAAATCGCCGCTATGTTTGCCGCTGTGGTTGCCGTTTGAGTTGCTGCTGATTGCCGCAGTTGTTGCCGCTGGTGTTGCCAATGATTGCCGCTGTGTTTGCCACTGATTGCCGCCGTGGTTACCGACGTTGCAACCAATGATTGCCCCTGGGGGTGCCTTTGATCAAAACTTTCCTTCCCATTGATTGCTGCTGCGATTGCCGTCGAGTGGTGCTATACTTGCTACTGATTGCCGCTATGATTTCTGCTGACTGTCAATCTGGCTTCCGTTGATTGCCAATGTGGTTGCCGCCGTGATACCGCTGATTGCCGTTGTGCTTGCTGGTGGTTTTCGTAGTGATTGCCACTAATTGCTGCTGTAGGTGCCACTGTGGTTACTGCTGTGGTTGCCGCTGTGGCTGCTGCTGACTGCCGCTGTGGTTGCTTCTGATTGCCGTTGTTGTTGCTGATTGATGTTGTGGTTCCCGTGGTCGTTGCTGCTGATCACCACAGATTTCCGCTGTGGTTGCCGCTGTATGCCTCTATGATTGCCTCTGTGGTTAGTGCATGGCCCAGGACTTGGCCGTGGGGGGACTTCAGTCCCAAGATGGCTGGAGTCCCCGACCATGAGTTTTTTGGCTGTTTGTCTCTTCCGGCCGGTCGGCTCATCCAAGCTGTGCGTCTTCTGGTTCCCCGTTATGGCAACGTGGTGTCTTCTGGATCCTAGGATGACGAACACCGCTGCCCAGAGAAACTCCAGGTGTTGCCCAAAAAGAAGTTGTACTGCCGAGTATGGAATTTGTGAGTCGTGTACAGCTCCGTGGATGGATTGTCGTGTTCACAAAATGCACCGTTTGTGCCCAAACCGTGCACTTGAAGTACATTGACGTCCAATAGCAACTGAAGTTTTGTCGAAATCAGCATGCACACACTCGAATTGGTAGTAAATGTTGATTGCAAAATGAAAGAGCTAGCAAACCATTGCTTATTCATGTACATTTTTTAGCGGTGAAGAAACATGGTGCACGCGGAATATAATACTGTAGGTAATGGTCCGGAAACGAACGTCAGATAAATTCAGAATTTTATTACTCATGAATTGTCAACCTTATGAAAAAATCAGCAAACCATTGCATATTCATGTACATTTATGAGCGGTGTAGATAGATGATGGACGTGGAACATGAAATGGAAGATGACGACGATGGCGTAGTATGCATTTAAGTACTGGTCGGTGTGCCTGAAGATAGTGCAAACCGGTACGTTTCATCGGTTCAAAATGAGGATGGTTCCACCTCAACGTGATCCCAGTTGCAAATATAAACTCTGTGTTACAATGCGCATCCTTTGCGACAGACGGTGGCTAAGAGACGTGTTTGGCGGAGTGTTATTGGTGTAGAACCGTGGTTCTGGGAAACATAGACCAGGGCATCAATGGTGCCCGTTCATCCAGTCAGAAAAAACGTGATAGCAATTCAATGGCGAATGGACTGTCATGGGCGCCAATGACTGGTCGCATGGTTCAAGCCAAAAAACTGACACTGTGGCATGCCACGTAGTCAACATGAAGGTCCACCTTACTGATAAAGAGATTATCGTACTAGGGTCCTATTCGGCTTTTGTCGCAACCAGTAGTCCTGCCTCTGGCCCGCATGATAAGTGGATGTCGGAGTCACGTCGTGGAAAGTGGATAATACATTCCTCTTTTCTTAACATTGGACATGGTGCGCACCGATTAAAATCAGTGGGGAGAACAGAAGCCAGCTGCTTAAACGAGGATGCGTCAAGGTTTGGGTTTCCCAAGAGATGAACATGGTAACACGTCAACAACGAATTGCTGGTTTGACGAACAGTCGCCAAAATGGTCTGCCCTTGGATACCCTCATCCACGGTTACTGGACCAATTTCAACGCGCCGAGTACGTCCGTCGTATATCCTCTCCATCCACATGTTGACAATGCTGGTCAGATTTGACCACCTCCCTGACAATCAATTACGCAGCATATGCACTTTGATATTGGGCAATTTACATGCAGCCATTACAACTTGTAACCTGTCAACATTACTGTTTTCGACTTGCATTGGTCGTAGTACAAGATTCAGCAATGCATACAAACGTGTTTATCGGATATCGTGCTTTGACAAAGTCCAATTTGGTTGCTAACACAAAGCAATACACCCAATAGTACAGACCGGGACTCATCGACTATTACGAGGATAATGTGCAGGTCAAATTGATTTAGGAATATGTACAAAGAGACATCAGTGTGTGGTTAACAAATGTGTTACGTGTTCGAATTGATCACTCATAAACGATGAATATGAAAGCCTGGGATGATGGAATCATTCCAACTTGTGAAGATATGACTTTGTTGTGGCACTGTTCGCGCACCTTTTACCAAAACCTATTTGACCCATTTTGTGCTGTTTACACTGTTGTGGGTTGTTACATCCATTTCTACATGTAGGACCATATCCTCTCTGGTCATACGAGTTGCAACCAATGTAAGGTGTGGAAGGTGCTTCCTCGGCGATCCTTTTGGTTCACAGTGTCTTGGTGCTAGAGTTCCCACTGGTTGCGTATGGAGGACTGCAATGTGCAAGGACAACAGCCAGTTGCCTCCATACCTTCGAGACGAAAGTGACCACAGGTAATGTTGCTATAGTGTTCATGGAAGCAATTCATGTCCTTGGCTGGAACCATGGTCTCATCCTACTACCCCAGTTTCTTGTGCAGGCCACAGCGTTTACCTACATTGCCACTTTGAGTGGATGTTCCATCATTTTCAGGTTACGCTGTGCTTCATTGGTAAGGTGTTCATCCTAAAATTTGTAATGTAGTGCGACGGTAGCGTCTATGTGCGTACCATTGTTGTGTTAATGAGCATATGAGCAGCAGTTGATGGCATTACCTTCTGTTTGTATCGTTCAGACAAAATTTCCATCAGGAGGGGTTCGGGGACCTACTTTTGACACCAAGATCGTGCCTTTGCAGCTCTTTCATCTGGACATCTGCTGTGTAAGGAAACGTTTCATTCATATACTTCAAGATGTTATGTGTTCATTGTTTCCAACGTGTTGCCGCATTATCTGCTGGATTCTAACAACATGGCCAAACGAGTCCTACACAGACAAGTTAACGACGTTCAGAGTTTGAGCGTTAATTCCCCAAGACCCTGGCCTGTCATCGACATACTGCTGTAACCTGCAACAATATTTGGGTAATTGTCACATTCAGTCACACATTACTCTCTAACCATGTCGTTGTTGTCTAAGTGATTGACATGACGTCAAACATTATAGACACAATTCACAACTCACACAAAGTTTGAACCTTTTGCAGAACGTATCATCAACATTCATTATTGGTGTCTCGGAACAGGTGGAGTCATGTTGCAATGACCTCGTTCAGGACACCAACAAGGCGGGAGCATATCACAGTTCCACATGGATCAAACAGTGAGTCATCAATGTTTGTGATGAGGAAGGTTCAATATGCATTTGACGGGAAATCTTTATTCAGAAGTATGTTGTTCCACATGTTTAGCACAAAAAACCACAATGCAGAGGCAAGGACAATGATAGCTACCTTTGGTGGGTGGCACATTGCCTCGTTCCGTAAGCTTGCCTTTCTAGCACACGGTGTGAATTTCACAATATGTACGTCCTATGAAACTTTCATGTGTAGGAGTAATGTGTGGGGAGGAGTTTTTTAACTTGTAATGTTCAGTGAAATACGGAGATGTTGCACCTTTGTGTGGGATAGTAATCGGTCATTAGTATGTGTTGTTGTTCAGGAAATGTCATGCAGGAGATAAATGCATCTTATGATAAGCGATTGTCACGTTGACTTTCTGGCTGAGAGTCAAACTAGCAATTCATTAATTTTCCAAAAGCCTTTGACCAAACTTTTATTGAAACAGGTCTGGATTGGAAATGTCGTACGATGCACAAATGTTTTTTTTGTCTTCTTATTGAAAAACAATCGTCATGTGTTGATGGTGATTGTACTGCTCTATTATGTTGTGGTTGCACTCATCTGTCCAATGACGTGCACAACAGTTCACCATTGACCTTTCCTTTGTCAATGAGAAACTTCTCTCTATCTTCGTTTGGTTTGCCATGTCGCATGATTCTACGCTCCATCATTGGTGATGGAAACTGTTTGTTCCGTGCGCTATCATTTTCTTTACATGGAACGAAGGCTAAACATGTGCAAGTTTGTACAGAACTGGTTATGTTTGCAGGGTCACAATTTTGTACATTTCGTGTAGCTTTATGTATGGCTCATGCACAAATTTTTCCAACTCCATACATGTATGTTCGGTACATGTGTACAGAGGGGACATGGGGTTCCTTTGCTGAAATTTTGGTAGCTGCACATTTGTACAGCAAGACGTTTTTCCTCTGGAAAAACAACAAGGAATGTTTCCACCATGTTTTTTTTAATAGAATGTGTATTCACCACCCTGTCATCTGAAGTTCAGAAACAGAAACTTTGAAGTTTTAGAATCAAAATCTGAGGGGCCACTGTATGGATCAGCAGTGGTCCCTCAGAAATTTCTACAACGTTAATTCAATCCAACAGCAAGTGACATGAACAGAGTAGTAAATGTTACGCATGTGTCCATGAGCCAGACGTTCCAAAGTGCGGAACATGATTATGTCAAGTCTAACTGTGGGTCAGTTGTTCAGTTTTGCATCGTCAAAGTATGTAAAGACTGAATCCACAGCTACCAAACACACACATGCAAGCTCATTATTGGTCCATCAACCAAAGGGAAAGACTGGGAGGTTTACTAATCTTTTGTTAGATGTTCTACGCGAGAACAGAGTGTTCTCCTTGTCTACTGGTTCAAACAGAAATACATGTATGCTTTCCAAACCTGTTGATGGTGTGGCGGCTATGTCTAGATCAACTGAAAAAGATAACTGATCATCATGACCCATATCCTAAACGGCAAAGAACATGTCAAAAAGCATCTATCTACAAAAACATTGAATGAGAAGTTCAGAAAAGCTACAAGGAATTCTATCAGGAAGAGAGAAAGAAATATGTTGGTGTGTATGAGGTTAAGAACACCAATTGGGTCAAATATGAGTGTATTGTCGTGTCCAAACAACATTATGGATTCATGAGTTTAGTAGTTGCTGCTGTTGTGCGTGAATATCTACTGTGCCATGCTGTTTTTCATGAATGAATATCTGTATATCACATGAGTGATGATGGTAAGAATGTGTTTCATCTATGTAATTCATACGTTAAATGAGGAGCTGTTCCTGCATTCAGTAACAAACAAGTTATCAGCATGAATGATGTCCCACATGACCTTTCTAGCCTCTGCTTCCTGGAAGAGAGGTTAGTTTGCCCTTACATTCCATTCATGAAGATTGAATTACTGCAACATGGTCTACAAAGATCTGAGGGGAGGGATAGCAACAGTTCCTCTAAATGTTGTCGAGTTGGTGACAAAACTACCTCGTCCACAATAAATGACAGAAACCATATGTCTTGCACTAAAACACACAATGTCATTCCAAACATCTGCCTGGTCTGACAGTGTAAGACCAGGCGTCATCGTCAGAGCCTTGCACCATCTGGTCCACAAGTTGCCCATCTACCAGAGACTGGGTATTGAAATGTCAACAGTTCAGGTGGACAATCTTGTAACTGAGCTGTCATTTACAGACTAAAAACCAAAAGGATAGCAAGAGAAACGAGGAAAAAACAGCAAATAATGATGATAACCTCTTTGATGATTTTGAGGATGAACAGCTCGAACAGACCGTGTACTTCACACAACCAATCATACAACAAGTTTCAGATGGTCACCTTGTTACAGGGCCATGTGAAGGAAGGATACCAGCAAACATTCTGTTCGAAAATGACATTGAAGAAATGTTTTTGCCAACTTTGTTTGGTGGCCTGAAAAGAAAGGCGGATGTAAAACTTTTTTTTTTCGAACCAGCATCCAATATTTCAGTGCCCTATGGAAGAGTTGTCAAGTAGGAGCTATTCAATGAAGATCGTAGGTTTGCACTTACTCATGATAACATCTTTTTCAAGTTTTACATTTGCCAGATGTTAACTATCCGTGACATCGCATCACTTCGCGTGCGACAATAAACATTAAAAAGGATTACTGCAGGAAATCTGCTAGATCCCAAAGAGATAGCACAATCATTGGAAAAGGTTATGATTTACAATGAGTTCAAAAAGATGGGTGGGTCAATCTCATATTGGTATGAAAACAAAAAGGATCTATTTGCCTTTCTACGACAAAACAAAAAACAAAATCCAACATTTTTTTCTCCTTGAGTACGGCAGACACTCGCTGGCCAGAATTGTTGGGTATTCTCTCCATGGTGAATGGGACAAAGTTTTCAAAGTCAGAGATCAATGCGTTTTTGTACCAAGACAAGCGAAACCTGCTGCAAATGATCCGATCACTCCTTCACAATATTTCCATCATCGCCGCAAACGTTTCTTAAAAAATGTGATCCTGAAAAAACATGGCCTCGTTGGCAAAGTTGAATACTATATTGGTGTTGTGGAATTTCATCATCAAGGTAGTCCCCACTGTCATGTGTTGCTGTGGGTGAAAGACGCTCCGGATGTTTAGGTCAACTCCCCAGACAAGGTCATTCAATTTGTTGAGCAATACATTACAACAGACCTGGATGAAATCCCCAACAATATGCAAAGTCTACAAACACACCTTCAGTGCACCTTCCGTTGCCAAAGAAAGGAAGGCTACAAAAACTGTGCCTTTGAATTTCCGCATCCACCAATTTAAACTACCGTCATACTTCTTCCCCTTGAAGAAAATACATCTGAACATGAGAGGAAACAACACACATTCATGTTTTCAAAGATGATTGGAACTCTCAGATCCATAACTGACAACATTGACTACAAACAGTTTCTCCAACTGTGTGAAATTTCTGAAGACGAATACATTTTTACCATTCATTCATCTTTGAAGAAGGAAACACTTGTTTACAAACAAAAACCAATGCACCAAAATGTGAACCCATTCAACTCTGTTGTTTTGAAAATTTGGAATGCAAATATGGGCATGCAAATGTGTATACATCTATATGCTGTGGCAAGCTACATTGTATCATACATATGCGAACAGGTTAATGACCCAGATGTTGAGATCAGTGATGCATTGAAGAAACAAGAGGGCAAGGAAAAGATTCAAACACTCATGAAGAAGGTTGGAGGGTCACTAATCCACAATCAGGAGGTGAGTGCACAGGAAGCAGTGACCTTGATGACAGGAATGCCATTGAGGTTTTCCAGTCGCTCTTTCGTTTTTGTGAATTCTAGTCCACGGGAAAAAAGACTACTTGTTCTGAAGCCATAGAAAGAACTAGACAAGCTTTATCCTGCATCAGAATAAATAAATATGTTTTCATCCAGTACGCTGCAATTACCCAATGCAAAAGGAGACCAATGGAACTTGAAGCAACATGTTTTGCTGACCTTATGTCCAAATACAACTACAAGAAAACAAGACCTGTTCTCAAGGATGAATTTGAACCAAATGCAAGAGAAGAGAAATTCTTTGATGAGACTAATGGCGTACAATCAATATTTCTTGCACAGCAAATGGCGGCAACATACACAGGTCACATGTCTGGTTCACACAAAACATTGTTCATTCAATAGGAAAGTGTACCCCTCGGAAAATTTCAAACATCATCAGATTTGTCGACTACCGGGCAAACAGGGATGAATACCACTACAAACGGGAAAATGTTATCTTATTTGTGCCCTTTTCAAATGGAGGTGAATTAACACCTGAGTGGATAAATGAAATGTTCATTGAAAAGCAGGATGAGATAAGACAAAAGATGGAGGAGTGCTTACCCAAATCATCCAAATGGGAGAAGTTTTTGAGAGGATTTGAGTCTTCCCTGCGGGCATTGCATGAAGCAATGGATGAAGAAATCACTCAATGTGAAAACAGAATGCAAACAATGAGTTCCAAAGTGAACATAGAGCAACGTGCATTTGTTGATGACATTATGCACAAGATTTGCACAGGAAAGGAACCAGTCCGCATTATCTTCTCCGGTGGTGCTGGTGTTGGTAAATCTACCATCGTACATGCTTTGTAGGAGCGTCTCTTATGTTTCTACAATGCTACCCCAAACAGTGACCATACCATATTGTAAGTGCTAAAACTAGCACCAACAGGTGTTGCTGCATTCAACATTGATGGTTTTACAGTACATCATGCCTTGAAACTGACATGTAAACAAACTGTGTATACACCTTTATCATCTGAACCAAGACAAACACTGGTCTTTCAGTTGGGGTCAGTGAATTTCATCACTGCAGATGAAGTTTCAATGGTTGGATGACGTCTCATGCATTTTCCGGACAGACGGATGAGAGAAGTGAAAGGCAAAAATTTGGCATTTGGGGGTGAAGAACTTGTGAAAAGTGCCCCTGCCATGGATGCCGTTTGCCGTTTTCCTGATTTGACCACTAGCTAGTAGTTGGATGTCTGATATGATTGCAGATTTGGACCCCTTGCGTTTTTCCATGCAGTTTCAAGCTTTCAGTTGCTCGATTTGGTTGAGAATTCAGAAAGTTAGCCCCATCCAAAGTTCGGGTGGTAGGTGAGTGGAATTTGGGTTCCGTCATTGGTGACGGATTAATTCCACCACCAGTGATCCGAGTTCGACTTCAGTGAGCTCCAAGGGCACATGGGCCATGAACAACAGGGATTTAGATGGTCTTCTAGACCCGGGCGAGCCTTCCCCCACGTTGGGATGACAGGAAGGGCGCTTGGACAGGCCACCGTCGAAGTGCCTCCCGTCACTTCCATTCATGGGTATGGTGGGCGGCTCGGCTCCACCATGGGTTACTCTAACGGCCGTTGCAGGGGCTCTACTGCTCCGTTTTGGGCATGCTTGGATGTGTTGGAAAGCTTAGATTACAGGCTATAATAATCTGATGTACTCGCACCAAAATAATTAACCATTGATAATTCCCAGCCTTACTCAGTTTCCGCAATCTGTATTCTGCCATAATTCTTCTCCCTTGGTGTTGTGGCGACCCAAAGCACACACCTCCCTTGGAAGTCTCTTTGCACTAAGCAGCCGTGGACACTTGGGCAGTTCAGGGCACGCTAGGACAGCATTCCTAACAAAGGGTTATGGGCCCACAGCCCTGACCTGCCTACCAAGACGTTCACGGCTTCTGCAACGCACGGGAGTGTCGCTCCGGGAGACGTCCCCGTCGCACTTTGAGACTGCCCATTGCAGAAGTTCAACATAGCGCAGAAGACAGAGTCCTCGCCCATCCAGAAGTACATGGGTGGCCCAGGCTTTGGGCTGTGGCGATGGCATTTTGAGATTTACCTCGCGCACAAGGGACTACTGGAGCTTATGAAGGACATAGAGGTTCAAGATGCGAGCGCAAAGGACGAGGAG
This sequence comes from Penium margaritaceum, assembly GCA_023375785.1. NCBI lineage: Eukaryota > Viridiplantae > Streptophyta > Zygnematophyceae > Desmidiales > Peniaceae > Penium > Penium margaritaceum. The sequence continues at coordinate 224,117 of SZWC01001665.1, forward strand.
AAGACGGCCTTCACGAGGAAGAACACAGAGGCGTTGATATTCCTGTTGTCGGCGTTGCATGAATCTCAGTGGGGCTACATCCAAGGCTGCGACCTGGCAGGTGACGCGTGGAAGAAGCTCTGCTCCATACACCAATCAACATCCCTAGCCAAGAAGATCTTTGCAATGAAGCGACTCTTGACGGTGAGGATCGAGGAGGGTGAGGACGTCATTTCTGCCATGCAACAAATCGAGTCTCTTACCTCACAATGCAATAATGTGGGGTGGAAGATTGACAGGAAGATGCAGGCGATGGTGCTCCTCATGGCTCTACCCGACAGTTGGGGTCCTCTCATCACCGTGCTGGGAGGTTGGGAGGAGAATAAACTCACCTACAGCGCAGTCGCCGAGTACATCCGCAACGAGGTGCACCGTCAAAGCGGTGGCAAGACCTCGTCATCCTCAACTGCCCTGGTCACCAAAGCGCAAGGTGGCAGCAGCAGCAGCAAGCGAGGCGGTGGTAAGGGCGGCGGCAAGAAGGGCGCCAAGAAGGGCGCCAAGAAGGGCGCATGCCACAACTGTGTCAAGGAGGGCCATTGGGCCCAAGGAGTGTCCGGAGGAGGCGTAGTCCGGCGGCAAAGACGCCAAAGGCAAGAAGGCGCTCCTCAATGGCACGAAGAACTAGGACCTGAAGGGTGCCAACTGGAGGTGCCTTGACTCAGGTGCAGAGGATCATACCTAAGTCGAGAAGGTGGGGTTCATCAACTACACCAAGTCTACCAAGTCCATGGTGACCGCCAACGACAAGGTCGAACCTACAGCCGGCCAAGGTGATGTGGACGTTGAGGTGGTGGTTGGTGGTACAAAGGTGCAGCGTGTTATCCAAAACGTGCAGCATGTCCCCGGCTTGGCTGACATTTTGAGTGTGAGCCGCTTGACAGACAAGGGCTATGAATTACTCTTCCACAGGAAAGGTGCAGTCGTGCGGATGGACGGTGGCGGTGAGGTCGTGCTCAAGGCAAAGCGCAAGGGAGGCCTCTATATCGTTGAGACCAAGGTCATCCCCTCGTCATCAGATGCAGCAGACCTGCCAGCATGCATTGTCAACCTCGCAAAAGGTGGGGGAGCAGACCTGCAGCTGTGGCATCGATGGCTGGGGCACTCGTCGCCCACAGTCGTGCAGGAGATGGCGAAGCGCGACATGGTTTGTGGCCTCAACATCACCGGTGTAGCAGATGCAGTAGTAGATTCTGTAGAGCACAAGTGTGAGCCTTGCATCGTGGGCAAGGCAAAGCGCAAGCCGTTCGAAGACGGACAACGGCAGGCCGAGAACCTGCTCGGGGTCGTGCACAGTGATGTGTGCGGACCGATCAAGACGCTGTCCATTGGGGGCGCGCGGTACTTTGTCACCTTCATCGACGATTGCAACAGAAAACTCTACGTCTACTTCATGAAGCGGAAGAGTGATGTGCTGGACCGGCCGAAGAAGTATGTCGCAGCGGTGGAGATGCAGACTTGCCCCAAGGTCAGAGCTCTACGCAGCGACAATGGCAGGGAGTATGTGGGCTGCGGAGGGTGGCTGAAGGAGCAGGGCATTGAGTGGCAGCCGACCACTCCGTACACGCCATAATCTAATGGCGTGGCAGAGCGTATGAACCAGACGCTACTCACAATGGCACGGACAATGCTCGTAGATGCAAAGTTGCCACGAAGCCTGCGGGCCAAGGCAGTGAGTACGGCATGCTACATCACCAACCTCATCCCAACGGCAGTATTGAAGGGGAAGGGCGGCTGGAAGACGCCGCAGGAGGCTTGGAGCGGGCGCAATCCAAGCGTGGCACACCTGAAGGCTTTTGGGTACAAGGCACACGCGTTGGTGCAGGCCGCACAAAGAAAAAACTCCAAACTGCACCGGCGTGCAAAGGTGTACGCGTTCGTCGGATACAAGAGCGCGCTCAAGGCGTACCACCTCTTCGATCCACGGACGCAGGACGTCATCACCAGCCGCGACGTCATGTTTGATTAGCAGCAGAGCTTCTGCAACAGAAACAACATTGACGCAGCACACTCGCCAAAGCAAGGGGAGTGGTTCCAACTCCTTGAGCGTGAGGAGGACCCGGCGGCTGTAGAGGTCGATGACGGGTCTTCAGAGGATGACGGTGCTGGAGCGCGGCAGGGCAATGCAGCAGGTGCAGGTGGCGGAGGAGCGCAGAACGCAACAGCCGACGCAGGGGAGCCCGCGGCCGAGGACAACATTGCAGCAGAGCAATAGCGGGACCAGCAGCCAGCGTTGCCAAGGTCGCTGCGTCGCAGTCGGAGACAGCGGAATGCGATGAAGCGGTATGACGCAAGCACAGGCCGCTGGGTCGGCATGGCGTGATGCATTATGGCAGCTGCAAAGGAGCCGACAACCATGCAAGAGGCGCTTGCACGGCCTGACAGGCAGTAGTGGGGCGAAGCAATGAAATCTGAACTTGCGTCCCTTGCTGAGAACGGCACTTGGGAGTTGGTGGATTGGCCTGAGGGGGCAAAGGTGATCAGCTCCAAGTGGGTATTCAAGGTGAAGCTCACCAAGGACAGCAAGGTGGAGAAGTATAAGGCATAGCTAGTGGCAAAGGGGTATGCGCAGCAAAAAGGCGATCACTACGATGAGATGTTCTCGCCCATCGCCAAGTTCACAAGCATCCTGACAATCCTCGCGGTGGCAGCCGCAAAAGACATGGAGATCCACCAAATGGATGTCAAGACGGCATTCTTCAATGGCATCATCGATAAGGAGATCTACCTTGAGGTGCCGGAGGGGGTAGATGCGCCGGAGGGCAAGGTGTGCAAGCTGCGGAAGGCCTTGTATGGGCTAAAACAGGCGCCCAGGTGCTGGTACCAATAGATGGATGGCTACATGGCAGATCTTGGCTTCAAGCGCTGTGAGTCAGACCACATCGGATATGTGCGGCGCAGCAAGGGACTCCATCATATTGTCGCACTCTACGTGGATGACCTTATCCTGTGCACATCAGATCTGGCGGCTTTGCAGCAGCTCAAGGAGCAGCTGAGCAGCAGATTTAAGATGACGGACATGGGGGAGCTAGAGTACTACCTCGGGGTGAGCATCACGCGGAACCAGAGAGCGTGCACGCTTGAGTTGGGGCAGGCCAAATACATGGCCAAGGTCCTGAAGCGGTACGGCATGGAGGACTACAAACCAGTGGGTAGTCCGTTCTCCACAAGTTTTGAGCTGAGTGTGGCGATGGCGCCGCAAACTAAAGAGGAGAAGGAGGACATGGCGGAGGTGCCCTACCAATCTGTGGTGGGCAGCCTCATGTACGCCATGGTGGCGACTCGGCCGGACTTGGCCTACGCGGCAGGCCAGGTGAGCAGGTATGTGGCCAACCCTGGGCCACTACACTGGCAGGNGGGTAGTCCGTTCTCCACAAGTTTTGAGCTGAGTGTGGCGATGGCGCCGCAAACTAAAGAGGAGAAGGAGGACATGGCGGAGGTGCCCTACCAATCTGTGGTGGGCAGCCTCATGTACGCCATGGTGGCGACTCGGCCGGACTTGGCCTACGCGGCAGGCCAGGTGAGCAGGTATGTGGCCAACCCTGGGCCACTACACTGGCAGGTGGTGAAGCGCATCCTCCGGTACTTGCAGGCAACGCGGCATGCACGCCTGAAGTACGACGGAAAGGGGAGGTCCGACCCCTTGCAGCTGGTCTGCTACACGGACGCGGACTACGCCGGCGATGTGGACAAGAGGAAGTCTACTTCTGGCTATGTGTTCTTCCTTGCAGGTGCAGCGGTCTCGTGTTGCAGCAGGAAGCAAGACTGCGTTGCCACCTCCACGGTGGAGGCGGAGTACGTCGCTCTGGTCGAGGCGGTCAAGGAAGCGGTGTGGCTCCGCATATTGCTCTCGGAACTGGGCGTGCCGCAGCAGGAGCTTACGGTGGTTCAAGATGACAACACCGACTCCATCTCGCTGACCAACAACCTGACGCAGCACAGGAGGATGAAGCACATCAACGTGCACTACCACTACGCGCGCGACATGGTGGAGAAGGGACAGGTTGTGCTGCAGCATTGCAGCACAAAGCACATGCTCGCGGATTGCTTGACCAAGGCGCAGCCCCAGGATCCGCATCTCATCAGCCTTGCAGGGCTTGGGTTGACAAGCTGTGAAGGGCTTCAAGGCGCAGACGCTGACGAGTAAGAGTGAGCATGAGGCATCCGGCATGGAAGGTGCACGGAGGAGATTGTTAAAAGTGCCCCTGCCATGGATGCCGTTTGCCGTTTTCCTTGTTTGACCACTAGCTAGTAGTTGGTTGTCTGATATGATTGCATATTTGGACCCCTTGCAGTTTTACATGCAGTTTCAAGCTTTCAGTTGCTCGATTTGGTTGAGAATTCATAAAGTTAGCCCCATCCGAAGTTCGGGTGGTAGGTGGGTGGAATTTGGGTTCCGTCATTGGTGACGGATTAATTCCACCGCCCGTGATCCGAGTTCGACTTCAGTGAGCTCCAAGGGCACATGGGCCATGAACAAAAGGGATTTGGATGGTCTTCTGGACCAGGGCAAGCCTTCCCCCACGTTGGGATGACAGGAAGGGCGCTTCGACAGGCCACCGTCAAAGCGCCTCCCGTCACTCCCATTCGTGGGTATGGTGGGCGGCTCGGCTCCACCATGGGTTACTCTAACAGCCGTAGCAGGGGCTCTACTGCTCCATTTTGGGCATGCTTGGATGCGTTGGAAAGCTTAGATCACAGGCTATAAGAGTCTGATTTACTCTCACCAAAATAACTAACCATTGATAATTCCCAGCCTTACTCAGTTTCCGCAATTTGTATTCTGCCAGAATTCTGCTCCATTGGTGTTGTGGCGACCCAAAGCACACACCTCCTTTGGAAGCCTCTTTGCACTCAGCAGCCATGGACACTTAGGCAGTTCAGGGCACGCCGGGACAGCATTTCTGACAGAAGTTTTGTTTGTTGGTGATGTTTTCCAAATGAAGCCAGTCCTTGATGGTCACCCCTTTGAACCTTTTCCAGAGGCGGACGATGATTCTAACCTTTCTGATGATTCATCATATATCCCTTGGTCTCTCTTTACACGTAACGAGTTACATACCATAATGCACCAATGTGATGGCCCACTTGCATGAGTTGTGAACAGAGTGCGTGAAAACAACTACATCAATGCAGATCGTTCTTTTTTCCAGATCAATGCTGGTTGATTAGAGCAAAAAGTTAAGCAAAGGGACATTCTCCACCTCTTCACATTGACTGGGAAATTTGATTCACATAACCTTTCTTTGTTCCATTCCGCATCAACTGCTAAATTCATGTGTCATGCATGGGATGCATGCATAAGCCATGGAATTGGACAGCGTTACAGCTATCCTTTGGATGAAGCTGGGGATGATAGACAGCACACTGCAAACCTCGCTAAAATAGTCCGTTTCTATGTTGGGTGTCGAGTACAGATCATCTTGAATCTGGACACTAGTGATGGTCTGGTGGACGGTGCAACAGGATTTCTCTGCCATGCATCACTCATCAAGAATTAAGTGATTACATTCTCGGTCAAATTTCCAAACAAGTTTCTTGGAGAAAAACAACGCAAGAAATACTACACCCACATTATGAACGAGAAAGTTCCACATGAATGGACGCCAATCAAACAGATTGAAAAAAACTTCATGGTCACAAACAACAATGGAATGGAAATGTCACGCAGACATCTTCCGCTAGCACACGCAAATGCAATCACTGATCACAAGGCACAAGGGTGCACTTTCCACGAAGAATCCTTTGTTGAATTTTCCGGTTTTCAACCACATCGCATGTGTGACGTTGCCTTTATTCGATAACTTGACGCATGATACATCTTGGTCATTATGATGAAGATGAGATCAAAGTGTCCTCAAACGTTATTGACAAGATGACACGCTTACGTGGACAGAACATGGTTTTTTGTCTTCCAACACTACATTCCTTGTGTACACAAGATGCATTCACAGTTTACTACCAAAACATCCCAAGTTTGCACAAACATGCAGGGAAAATCACTTGCAGAAATAACTGCAAGACACTGATGTCATCATCCTATCACAAACTCACCATGACATACACAACCCATCCACTCTTTCACATTTGCATGGGGAAAAAACACAATACTCCAAAGGTGTGGTGGGAGGTATTCTCATAGCAGCTTCATATGATGTCATTGTGGAACACCATAATGGGGATGGGTTCGAAGCCATGACATGGTGGCAAAACATTGCTCTGAGCACATTGGCACAGATGTGTGCCTTCTATCATTCTCCCAGCTCATCCCCACTGCCCTTTCTGCAATTTGTACACAGGTTGGCACACAGTATGTCTCTGACAATGTTCATTGGCGATGTGAGCATTGACGTTGGTACTAACCTCCCCTTGCAATTGCAGTTTCCGAGAGCCCGCAACATCAAATTGCATGTTGGTTCAGCTACACACGAAAGTGGTTCTACCATTGATCATGTATGGAGTAATTTCATTGACATGTCCGTACATGTCCATGTACAAGCGACATACTGTACAGAACATTTTCCAATGATCATCACTGAAACAAAATGAGACTCTACAAATTGTACATTTCTGCTACAGTTCACTAAGTCAGCTCTTAGATGGCCCATGTAAGGTGCGTTGTCTTATCAATCTTGCTAGTTCTACTTCTTATCATTTTTTTCATCTGACATTATCCATGCGTTTCTTATTGGCAGACTTGTGATTGTATGTTGGCATGTTTGACCTATCTGCTATGCAGCACTTCCTTATGACAGTTCCTCCACCACCAGTTGTGGAAGACAGAAAAGATGTAAGTGTTATCCTTCACTTGCGAAGTGTGCATACCATTGCTCTACTCGTTATCATCCCATCCCATAGACTTCATCTCTTGCAGTCACGAATAGCAACAATCAAAGACCTGAAGTCAAGATTCCGACAATACCATCTACATGCTATGGTCATCAACGTCGACCTTCCCTTGGGAGACAAATTCATGATTGATCCTAAGGTTTACCTTGTGGATCGCTCTGGTAAGGTTATTGACCTCAAAGCCCCAACGTATATACATCCAGGGGATCAATCTGACAAGGCCAAAAAGCAGCTCATGGAATCTTTCATTGACAGTTGGAAGAGGTGGTCGTTCGACGACATCTACGACAGAGTGAAAGCATCAACAAGAGATCAGTGCGTACATACATATTTCATGCACATAATGGTCAATACCTCAATGTACAGGTCTTCCATCCATGAAATCACCAACCAAGAAAAAGGAACATGATGCGAGATAGCGTTGACAGGCATCAGCCTCCAACGATGCATAGGATTTCAAGGTAAAGCTGACATCAAACATACGTACAATAACCTTATGATGCTATCAATCTACACAACTTTGCATACTTGTACCATGCATGTTTGATTTCACGTAGATGCTCTTGAGACATAGTCTCTTGAGCACTTTGATCCTCCACATGATCACCAAAATAACGAACCTTTGTTACGAAGAAGTGACGGAGTGCCCAGGTGCAATGGAGAATGGCAGCAAATGTACAAATGAAATCTACTTCGACTGGTGCGAAAAAACCTATGTGTGCCTGGCACATGGAAAACTGCATTCAGACCAAGGAGTACTGATGGGGCCTCTCCATGATGCAGGTGAAACCTAATTCTTGTGTGCTCCATTGCTTTCTGCAAAGAATTCTCCAACAGTTTTAGTCACCTGTACATTCACACAATACTTGTTGCAGAAGGAGCACCTGAAAGAGCTACATTCACAGGACGTCAAGCCCAGACATTTCTCTTCCGAGGAAGAACGTCTCAAATGATGAAGGCTGCAATACCAAAGGACCATGACAAAATTGGTGCTGCAAGAGAACAGGCAGTTGACGGTCTTTGGTTACGAACCATGGTACGTAAGAGGACATATCCTGCTGATCTCAATGTGAACCATCAGTACCTCTTTTTCATTCATGTGTGCACCATAGATTTCAGTAGACGGTGGAAGGGAGAACCAAACGTACGAGCTACTTGAAGTGCACCAACCAGTGCGGGGAGACAAGGTGAATACGTATATCACTTAACTTCCATATGATATGCATTCAGTATGATACATGTCTAACGTGATGTTCTACACTCGCAGCGATGCACCACATCTCCTACAAGGTCCCGCTTCACAAGCCCACCACCATACAGTGGAAGTCCATCACCATCATCAAGTTTAAGTAAATCTGTAAAAATGTGATGCATGCATTTTCTGCCACAATTCATGATACCAACAATTACCTACTTCCTAAAATCCCTGTTTTCCTGTCCGTTTTTGTCTGAAGATTGGCCCCACAAATGAGGAGGATTCCCCAATGAAAAACCTATCAGCATCTTTGTAGGGGTGTATGACATCTCCGTCAAAATCTCCAACTGGACATCCTACAGAGAAAGACAACTCTTGAACTACAACTGAATTCAATATCATATCTATACAACACACTTATTTCAATGACTCATTGTTTTCCAAATGACCCAACCACTATGAAGAAAAATCAACTATCTCAAGTACATTCAAGCTTCTTCAAAGGTTTCTGCCTACTTTCACGTGGAAGGTAGATTAGCAAGATAACATCTACGGATGATTTACAATTCATTGACCACAATAACTCCAACAGTCAACTTGCATATCATTGCATACCATACCAAGGAAAACTCATCTTTTGGCAATGCCAACATGATGATCAACTTTCAACATGACCCAACCTATATTTGGTGATTCGATCCATGCACACATGTATCACATCTGTGAACCACTTCTGTCGTTGACAGCCATAACAATGGATGTCGCCAGGTCCTGTGACCTGTATAGAGTCCATAGCATGTGGTGTTGGGGTACATTGGGAATCCTCACTGGCCATAGCCACCCCGCGGTTCCAAAAGGGACCCCTGTGAAGAACCAGCCACGTTGTCGTGGTCTGAGTGGGTGTCTGTTCAATCCACACTAGATGCACTTCATTTTTAAAGCACCGATGGTCGTTGACATGTTTCGTCGTCCTGGCATGCAAGATACATCGTAGTCAGTTCTTTTAGTCATTGGGTCTAGCTACGTAAAGTAAAGTGAGTCTAGTTTGTGATAGGCATTTCTCATTCATTACCTCTTGCACATCATTGCATACAACACCAACCGGAGATCATCTCTTGACAATGCGAACATGATAAACTTCATTCGCATTAGGTAAGCAAGGTAAGGAGGTTCAACGTTGTCTTAAAATGCTCATTTTCAGTCAATATGATGCTTAGAAGCATCAACCCAACAACCCAAGTTTGTTGTTTCATGGCGATGAAGTCAACACAATAGGACTAATGCAGTTACCTTTAGAGTGTGCATGTGTATTGTGACACAGAGATGAAACACTTATGGACACACTTTGTACTTACAAAGCACAATTAGGGCTTTAGAGATCTACATGTAGCTATACATGCATGCATCATAATGTAGACATAGCAACAATCAATTGCATTTGGCCATTTTAGTCATGATCCAAGAGGATGTAATCTAACCACACAGGACGTAAGATGCATAATGGCATTTTAAGCATACTAGACGTATGAAGCATGCAGGCACAATCACGCCACTAGGTTACTTGCATATTGGCATTATATTCATAACCCAATAGGATGTGGTCTAACAACACTAGAAATAAGTAGCATATTTGCATTATAAGAGTATTAGACATATCAAGCATATAGACGCAATGATATCACTACATTACATGTCTATTGGCATTTTTGTCATAACCCAATATGATGTAATCTAGCCATACCACACATAGGTAGCATATTAACATTAAAGGCCTATTGGACATGTGAAGCATATAGAAACACTAACACAACTACATCGCATACATGTTTGCATTTTGCTAATACATGTGTGTACTATTGTAGAGACATTATAAACATAATGACCATTTTGCCATCGTAAAAATATTGCCCACCAATGCTCCCTTACAAGTTGTACACTTGGCAGAGCAGCACATACAGCGTTGGCGGCAAGTCCTTTTTGCCGATATCGCGAGCCGAAGCTCGACACCCAAAAAAAATTGACGATTAATGTGTGGTGTTTAATTCAATTTTATTGTTCTTACACTATCATTGAATGCATCTTGCCACATTAGGAGAATGTATTTGTAACACAGTTATGACAATTACAATGCACAACAATGTACACATTCAGAATGAAGTACCTTTGTGCCTCATTACATTATTCAACCGAGGAGGCAAGTGTGAGAAGCTAAATGCCACAAAGAGAATTTCACAAAAGAAACATCCACAAACAATATACATCTGAACATGTCAAGTATGTCATACATTCATAACTCCTTTAAGAACTTGAGGACAAACACTCGCAACAATGGCCATAATCATACAATTGTACTCACTTCAAGATTGCACTGCAAGAACCAAAACCATGAAAAAGGCAAAAAACGAATGCAATAAAGTTGTCTAGTAACCCAAAAACTACACAGATAATGAATTGATATTCATGAAAAAAATCACAAAAACTATAGATTTATACCTCAATTGGAAATTTCCAGAAGGAAATAATACAAAAACACCATTTCGTGACTTCATATACATATAACAGGAGACTAGTAACACCGTTTTATGATGAAGAACTCCCTTTGAAGTCATCATGAATTTCTCCTCTTTGTTTAAATTTAGTAAAACCTAGCTTCTCTTACTTACCGGGATGACATCGTTGAATGTCTTGTTTGTCCATGCGCGGAACGAGTGAGCCTCACAAAGATACGAAAGATTTTTTAAGGATAAATCGCCAAAACAATCCTGGTTGACGGTCTGTTCCCATACGAGGTGCCGTGCTCCTCTCTACATCTAAAATCCGAACCTACGTGGTTCCTGGCTTACTGGAGGCGCAAACGTGGCTGCAGTGGTCGAAGTTCTACGACGACCTGAACGGCTGGACAGGTTGCTTTGATGCCCTTGAGAGACAGCTTCCTAGTACTGTTGTCGCTCGCGTGGCAGTACAAGCCAACCAGCTAATTCACTAGCACACATAGGTGGAGGTGAGAACAGCAAGGGATGGGCTAGGGACACAAGTACAAGTGTCACAAGCTACAAATATTGAATTGTGCAGAGAGAAATAACAACTCAGGCCTAGACAACCTAAATAGTGTCTCTGACCAAGTGGGTACACGCATAAGTGCTGCGCAAGGGCGTTATTTTCTAGTAGGACAAAACAGTGGCAAAAACACAGTTTTGGCCATAACTCCCTACAAACACGTCAGAACGACAAGTCGTTTGAACCAGAACGGCCGCATCGATAGGATCTACGTCGTGATAGGTTCCACGCCTATGTGTTGTCCCAAAGCATGAATCAAAAAACTGCGAGAGTCTTCAGGGCGTCCGTTGTCGCCAGCCGCCGGTATTCTGCCACTGTCACTGAGGCGTCAGTCTCAGGGATCTGCACGTGAATGGACATGAGCCGAGGGTTCACCGTAAGCTGTGTACTACACACACAACAACACTCCCCCATGACCGGAGGGCGAAACACGTCCATGCACATGCGGACACTAACGTCGTAGAGAGCAGGAAACGCACAGCCATTGGATGTAGCAAGCACAGCACACGCAAGGCGACACATGAGGACTCAGCTTGCGACAGGGATGGGGTAGAGTCCCACAAAACCAGTGGCCGCATGAAACTCTGAACGACCTAGAGCCTTGGTCAGAAAATCCGTGTACCGCCTCTTAGTGCCCACGTGGATGACTCGGATCTCACCACGATCAACGAGATCTAGCACGAAGTGGTGCTCGACATTGATGTGCTTGGTGCGTGCATGGAACACACCTGAGTTCTTCGCGATGGCCTCCGCGCTCATGTTTTCACAGTGGAGAACCACGGGGGGAATGGACTGACGCAGTTCACGCAATAGACGGATGAGCTAGACACACTCCGCTTCACCTTCGCCTAGAGCAACATACTCTGCCTCAGTAGTGTTGCGTGCGATGCAGCCCTGCTTCCCACTTCGCCAGGACACTACAGTACCTCCAATGAGAAAGATGTAGCCGGTGCGGCTCTTGCCATCTGGACTCCACGCCCAGTTACTGTCTGTGTACCCATCGACTACGACAGACACTTGCTCGCAAAAGCATAGGCCGAAGCGTGTCGTGGACAGGATGTAGCGCACACACCGGACAGTGGCCTCCAGTGCTTCCTGGCGTGGAGCCTACGAGAACTGGGCAAGTAGGTTGACCGTGAAGGCAATATCAAGCCGTGTTGAGGTGGCCAAGTACATGAGCGAGCCGGTGACTTGTAGGTACACGGTCACATCGATTGGCTCCCCCAGGTCAGCAGGGTCATCTACCTTCAGGGCGGCCTGCCCCTCAGGGGTCAAAGACGTGGAGGCCGTGCGGACGGTAGCGAGGAGGTCGGCAAAGCGCTCCCCTACAATCTCTGCGTAACATCCCTGATGGACACGGAGTGTGCGGCGGACACGGTCGCGTATGATCTCCATCCCCAAGAAGATAGAGGCCTCATCAAGATCTTTCATCTTGTAGGTCGAGGAGAGAACGTTCTTGGCAACGTTCACTGCTCCCAAGTCGGGTGAGGCGATCAGAAGATCGTCTGCGTAGACGAGGACGGCAGCGAGCCGTGTTGGGGACTGTGAGAGGAACAGGGATGGGTCGGCATCACTCTCAACGTACCCAGCACGTCTCAGCGTGCTAGTGATCTCGTGGTTCCAGTAGCGAGGTGACTGTTTCAAGCCGTACAAGGCCTTCCGCAACCGGTACACGCAACCGGTACCATTCTCAAAGCCAAGTGGCTGGACCATGTAAATCTCCTCCTCAAGGTCCCCGTTCAGGAATGCGTTGTTGACATCCATGTGATGGAGTTTCCAGTCGTGTTGTGCCACCTGGCTCAGCAGCGTGAGCGTGGTCGTCATCCGGCCAACAGGGGCAAAGGTCTCGATGTAGTCCACGCCAAGGACCTGAGAGAAGCCTTTTGCTGTCAGGCGCACTTTGTAGCACTACACAGTGCCGTCTGGCTTGAGCTTCTTGCATAGAACCCACTTGGCCTTGATGGCCTTGCGCTTCTTTGGAAAGTCAACCAGCTCAAAGACGCCGTGCTCTCGGATGGCATTCAGCTCAGCCAGGCAGGCAGTGCGCCATTGCTCAGCGTCGGGGGCCGACAAGACCTCGAGCAGAATCGTGGGATCGGGAGACAGCACTGGTGCACTACGTGTAGCCACAGCATACGCTGCAGAGGGAGGGTCGACCGTCACCATAGACTCAGCGGCGTCACAAGCAAGACCACGCTCATGAGCAAGGAGTGCCATACCAGTGGCACAGCCATGATGAACCTCAACGAGGTCGCGAGCACTCAAGCCGAGGGCCTTCGTGCCCGGGTCACCGCTTACAACGCTGCGTGTGGGACAAGGGTGGAGACGTCCGACGGGTGCCCGAGTGTAGGGGTCCAACAAGACAGGAGCGGTGGACTCTGCCAACTCACATGCCGGTGTGGACTGCATAGCAGGCGCGCCACACAAGGCTCGCGTGGCCTCAACAGCGGGGGACAAGCCCACGGCAGACGCAGGCACATCTGCAACCGGAGGCAGGGATGGCTCAGAGTCAAACGCGGACGTAGGATCAGGTTGAGTCTCAGACGCAGAGGCAGACTCGGACGTAGACTCGGACACAGGCGAGGGCGGAGAGTCACGGGCAGAGGAGCGAGCTGCAAATGGGGTAAGGTTGGGGGTGCCGGTGGGCACAGCCTCTAAGGACAGTCTCTGGGGTGCCGACGGAGTGACCGTACTGGCCGGGGGTACTGTGCCAACCACGCCAAGAGCCTCCCCCACACTACGGGGTCCGGCACACCCAAGGGCATGAGCAACACGCAGAGCATGGATGCGGGCAAGGTCGCGGAAGGCGAGATGCTTGAAGAAGAGATTATCACGGGACTCCACAATGCGGCGTTGATCAAGGTCCCAGAACCGCCAGGCCTTCAACTGCGGGGTGACGCCAATGAAGGCACACATGCGGCCCCGCGGAGAGAGCTTGCTCCTTTGCTACTCTGGTGTGAACCAGATGCAGGCAAGGGAGCCCCAAACACGAGCTAGGCGCAGATCCGCGCGACACTTGTACCACAGCTTGTAGGGCATGCGGTGACCTGGGAGGGGGCTGTGGGGAATGCGATTCCACACCCACGTCATGTACGCCATGCACTCAAAGGCAAAGGCCTCAAGCATGACGCTGTCGGCGCGCATGGCGCGGACCGCATCCTCCATGGTGCGGTTCCAGCGCTCTGAGACACCGTTCTTTTGGGGGTTGGCGGGAGCGGAGAGGTTGTGGAAGAGACCAAGGTCGGTGAAGGAGCGGGCCATGTCACCGAGGTACTCGCCGCCGCGGTCTGAGCGAAAGGTTTGAAGGCGGTGGAGAGACTGGCGCTCGGCCATGACCAGCCAAATGCAAACTGCAATGGCGGCATCACTCTTCTGACGCAAACTGTAGACCCAGCACATGCGCGTGAATTCATCAGTCAACGTCAGGACGTAGCGACCGCGGTCCTCCTAAAACTCGATAGGGAGCGGACCCATGAGGTCGGAGTGGACAAGCTCCAAGGGCCGACGAGCCCTGGAGATAGACGCAAGATAGGTGGACCGGTGAATTTTGCCGTCAGCGCATGCCAGGCAGTCAGTCGTGGGCAGTGCCTCGAAGGACACCGCATCAAGACCGAGAGCAGGCTAAGTGCGAATCAGCCTGTCGACAGCCCCCAGGTGCACATGGCAATGGTAGTGATGCAGGAGACGGCCGTGCTCAGGGGATAGAGCACCAGCGAAAAAGACATGAGCAGTGGGAGACGGAGGCAAGGGAGGGACACTCAGAGAGGACCCATAGATGTGATATAGATCATCGACGATCGTCCCTCTGAGGACGGTCTCCTCGGTGTCGCGCACAAAGATGCGAGCATCGGCACCTGTATGCATGAAACCCAGGCCCATCTTGGTGCAAACACGGAAAGACAGTAGGCTGAGTTCCTGATCAAGGACAAAGAGAACGTCGGAGATGTATACGGGGTCAGCGGGCTCGGTGAACTACACAACCCCAACACCCTAGACAAGGACCTCATGGCCAGCTGCAGTGCGAACAAAGCGAACAGTGCCAACAGGATGCAAGACGACAAAGGCGTCATGGTGACACGTCATGTGATGGGTGGCACCAGAATCAACGACCCAGGTGGCATCGATGATACGCGTACAAGGGGCAACGTGGCACTTGGTGACGAAACAGGGCGCGGCGGCAGGACGCTTAGCGGGGGACACGACAAGGCAACCAGCGGAGCGTACATGAGCAGCATGCAGCCAAGACACATCATCAGGTCTGTCACGCGCACATGGCTGGACATGGGGACTACCACAGACATCATCACGCAATGACACAGACAGTCCACAGGCAATAGGACCCCTCGACTCAGTCAACTCACTCGCACCTCCCTAAGATGAGCGCAGGGCGAGAAGTTGGTGCAGCTCGGTGATCGTCCTGTGGCGTTCGGCGAGTGCCTGGTCGTGAGGATCCATGGATGAACCTACTATAACGGCGGACTCCTCAGGGACGACTGCGGTAGTGACAGCCGAGCGAGCGGTTGCACCGGACGTCTGGTGCATGCGTGCCTCATGCGCCTGCTGCTGTCCAGAGGTGACCTTAGCCCAGTCCAACGAGCTGCCTCTTAGGTGAGTGCAGTCAAGATAGCGATGCTCACCCCCGTAGTTGAAGCACACAAGCCGGTGGCCTGTCGTGTTGCCGGAGCCGCTGCTGCCACCATTGCTGTTGCTGGCACCGCCGTTGCTGTTGCTCTCATTGTTGCTTTTGTGGCTGACACTACTTGTGTTGGTGCGAGTGCTAGTTTTGCCACTAGAACCACCACCTCATGACTTGCGACGCTTTTTCCTCTGAGCCAGAGCTGCTGTTGCTGTGATGGTAGGGAGGCAGATGTGGTGGTAGCTGCAGCTGAAGTGGTGCTGCGGCGAGCTCGGTTCGCGGCGTCCATGCCGGTGACCTCCATGAAGTGGAGGGTGGCCCAGCACAACAGGATCCCTTCGCTTGCCATGTCGCGAAGTACAATCTGGTCAAAGCTGCTCAAGAAGCACGCGTAGTTGGGGTGGATGCTGATCTGGAGGACGGAGTACTGCACAGGGGCATTGTCTCCCAGCTTCTCGTACAGCTAGATCGCCCGGCGCCAGTAGTCAGCAGCAGACTCCTGAGCAATCTGGCAGAGGGGGTTGACGTCGGCGAGGCGCTGGGACGTCAGAGCCAAGGTGGCGCCCTCAAACAAAGTGACACCCAGTGCCCACGCAGCGCAGAGGTCAGCTCCCGAGCCGGTCAGCGAATCGACAAGGAACTGACTAAAGTCCTTGGTGAAGTCCGGCGTGGCCTTCATCAGGCCGGAAGCGGCGCGGACTGCCATCTGTGTCTGGGCGGGGTCAAACGCCTGGTATGGAGTGAGGTAGTAGGCGAGGATGCCCTCGCTCATGGCCCACATGCGAAAGTGTGGTTCCCAGGACTTGAAGTTGTTCCCAGTTTGGAAGACGAGAGGTTCCAGCTTAAACCACTTGGGTGGCTTGACCATCGGCACAGCGACGGCTCAAGCCACGGCGGGGCCCGGCATAGGAGAGGTAGCCCCCTTACCCCCTTTGAGGAGCAGAGCTTGCTCCACAGAGCTCAGAGGGTGACGAGATGTGCTCGGGCCGGTGTCGGCGCTGGAGCTCGTGCCCGAGAGGGCGGCGTTGGCCTCACGTGCCCGGGCAGCGCGCCTCTAGGTGGATGAGGCGCATTCGTAGTATCTCTTCCTCGCCCTCCTTGCCAGAGTCGGAGAGGTTCTCCGCGTCCTTATCAGCAGTATCGGCGTGGGCAGGGTGGTCCTTGCTCAGGTTAGCGGACGGATGCTACTACTGCTGCTTGGACTCCTGCTTCTGAGGCAATAAGCCCCTAATCAGATCGTACAGCTCACCAACCTGCTTTGTCAAAGCATTGTGGCTCTCGGCCTGCTGGTTGGCCAGCATGCTCACCTAGCGCGCCAATGTCGTCGGACTCGGCGGGTGCTGCTGCTGTTGTTGTTGTGGCAGTTGCTGTTGTCGCCATTGCTCCTACTATTGCTGCTACTACAGCAGTTGCTGCTGCTCATGATGATGATGCTGTTGCTATAGCAGCCGCTGTGGTGATGATGGCGGAGTGTGGCGTTAGCCGCTAACAGGATTGCCATTGGCACTTGCGTTGGTGGCGGCGCTGGCGGGGGTTTGCGTTGGCATGACGACCGGTTGCTTCCCCCACATTCTGTTGCTGCGGAACGCTCCAGGGGAACACCGCCGCGGAACGTCACCGTAGAACACTGCCGCGCAACGCCAGCGCGGAACACTGCAGCGAAACACCTATGCAGAGCGGTGTCGCAGAACACCGCCATGGAACAAATCCGCCGCAGAACACTTCCGCAGAGCACTATCGCGGAATACCGCCGCGGAACGCTGCCATAGAACACCATCACGGAACAGCTACCTTGGCTGCTCTGCGATGGTTGCGGAACGTTCTGACCGCGGATCAGCCGTGGAACTACTCTGGACGTGCAATCGCGGAACTCGGTGAATCACCACCAACGTGTTCCGGAGCCGTCGCGCAGCTGCCGCAGTGGAATGTCTCAGATCCGCGGAATCATTGTGGATCTGCCGCGACACCGTCACCACAACGAGGTGCACTCCGGAACGTCGCGTTCCACCACGGCACGTGTCGGCGTGTTCCGTTGTGGCCGCGCAATTGCCGCGTCTGGTGCGGGGACCTCATCGCCGTTGAACACCGCGGATATTGCGCGTAGCGACTTCCGCTATCGCGGAACGGCCGTGGAACGTGCGCGGAGTTCTTACGAAAACAGTGGAAATGGTGCTGGGTCCTCCCAGGACCTCCCGCCGAGGCAGTAGGCATTGTTGCTGCTGCTCCTCTAGGCAACGGGTGCGGTTGCTCACTGCTACTGTGGTTGCTGTGCCTCTGCTACGCAGCTGTGCGAGCACTGGCTCGTAGCTCTGATACCATGAGAGACAGCTTCCTAGTGTTGTAATTTGTGCCGTTCCTGTACAGTTTACTGTGACCACTCGGTCGTGGCCATACTCGTGCAGATCCCTGAGGCAGGCGGCCCTGGTGACACCGGCGTCATGACAGGCGGCGGACTACCCGTCTGGAGCTGACTAACCACTGTCCCACAGCCCCAGATGTCACCGAGACACCTTGTTGTGTCTTCTACGTCTTGCAGGTGCCTTTCGGCGGACTGGGCATGAGGCCCATTTGCATGTTTTTGCATTGTATACTTGCTGTCAGTCGATGGATGCATGCATGTGACCAGTCGTTGCGTGCGTCTTTTGATTCTGCATGTCTAGGTTTAGACGGTGTAGGATTCTGACATGTGTGCGCAGAGTTACGGCCAAAACAGTGGTTTTGGGCCGGTTTTAGGACAGCTCTTGGACTGTCGCGTGCGACACCCGCCGTGCGCCGCGGCAGGTGTTTATGCCCTGGACCTGTCAGTTGTCATTTCTCTCTACATATGCTATATTGAAGCATTCTGACACTTGGACTTGTGTCTCCTAGCCAAACCCTTGCCGTTGTGTGTACGACCTGTGATTGTCGTCACCGTCTGACTAGGCACTGACGCCCGGTCAGCGGCCGAGTTGCTAGGAAGCTTCTACGCAGTTTCTCATGGTATCAGAGTAGTGAGACAGTTCTCACTCAGCTGCGCAGCAGAGACGCAGCANCCGTGCGCCGCGGCAGGTGTTTATGCCCTGGACCTGTCAGTTGTCATTTCTCTCTACATATGCTATATTGAAGCATTCTGACACTTGGACTTGTGTCTCCTAGCCAAACCCTTGCCGTTGTGTGTACGACCTGTGATTGTCGTCACCGTCTGACTAGGCACTGACGCCCGGTCAGCGGCCGAGTTGCTAGGAAGCTTCTACGCAGTTTCTCATGGTATCAGAGTAGTGAGACAGTTCTCACTCAGCTGCGCAGCAGAGACGCAGCAGATCAGCAGCAGTGAGAGTCACCGCTGCAGCAGTTCTTCTGGGACCCGTTGGCGATACTCCACCCACCACGTGAGATCGTAGCTGCTGAGGCAGCAGTAGCAGCACGTACCGCCACACAGAGGCGTGTGGCGGCTACGGTGCGTGCACCCACCAATCCCCCCCACAACTGCAGCAGCAGAGCAGTAGCAGCAGCAGAGGCGGCGGCGGTAGCCGCGCAGCAGCTATGCAGCAGCAGCGGCCGCCACAGCAGCGTGGCAGCAGCGGCGGCAGCAGCAGTGCAGCAGCGGCGTCGGCAGTAGCAGCGCAACAGCGGTATCGGCACAGCAGCAACAGTGGCAGTCGCGGCGGCAGCAGTAGCGCAGCAGTGGCAGCAGCAGTAGCGCGCGGCGGCGGCAGCCAGCACCAGCGCGTGGCAGCGACAGCCAGCAGCAGCTGCAGCGCGCAGCAGCAGCGCCGCGCGTAGCAGCAGCAGCAGCAGCGCAGCCGCCGCTGCCACCGCTACACGCGCAGCTACGCAGCTGCTGCTGCAGTTGACAACACAGCTACAGCAGCAGCTGGGCGGAAGCTGCTTCGTAGCTTCCGCGGAGCTGCCGCGCGCCACCGCACGGTGGCAAAACCGTGACAAGAAAAAAAAAAGAAAAAAAAAGGGGAAAGGGAGGGGACGAGCTGACGTCAGCATTGTTGGTTGCTGACGTCATCAGGTCGTGCTGACGTCAACAACCACTTGCTGACGTCAGCATAACACTTAGCCAAATTTTTGACCGAAAAGTAGAAAGTTGCCAGCGTTTCAACTCCTCGAGAAATGCAGTCGGTTTTGAAATCCGGCAAAGTTAACCTGTCGTCTCATAGTGAGCGGCGACATGAGGTCGCCGACGACAAGGACAAGGGACCAGGTGATCTCTCCTCCTCTTCTTCAGGGGTATTGAGCCCTCGCTCACAGGCCATTGAGGACTTGCGCAGTCAACAGGAGGAGATGTGTCGTCTGCAGCGAGAGCAGACTGACGCAATCCGCACGCTGGCTGAGCTCCTGCGCGCTCAGTCCACAGCTCCTCCGCGGATCTCCGAGGGAGCTGCCGGCATTGCGGCCTCCACCCAGCACTCGGCTCAGGCGCCCGTGACAGGCGCCCCGCCTGCTTCACCTCCTGGCGTGGTTTCCCCACCACCTGCGGACCTCCTTGATGACGAGCCATTCATGCCAGGCTTGGAGGATGACTCCCAGGAGCGGGAGATTCGCCTTCTACAGGAGCGCCTCCGTGAGCTGCAGACGGGTATCCGACCTCCACCCGTGTCCCCGATACGACCGTCACCTGACTTCCCCAGTGACCACACTCTACCAGGCGTTTTTCCCATTACTCGCCCTCCTCAGCCTGCGGTTGCTCTCCCCACGGAGAGGCAGCCAAAGGACTTTGAGGCACCACCTCCACGGTACATCAGCGAGGACGGATTTGACTGCTGGGAGATCCTGTTTCAGGTGTGGGCTACTTCTGAGGGAGTGTGGCCTTACTACCACAGCCCATACCAGTCTACAGATCCAGCACAGGTGCTGACAGCAGCCCGAGCCATGCGAGGACTTCTCTACGCCATGCCACGCAAGACTGTTGTTGACTTCCGTCACTTCCTCGGCGAGACTGGCACAGGCACCGGAGCTGATCCTCGTGGAGGTTGGGATCTGGCGTTGTCCCTCCTGGCCGCACAGACGCACGCCACCCGTGCGTCACACATTCGTGCCTTCCACTCCCTCCGTCAGGGACCAGCGGAGCCTGCAGCGGACTACTGGCGACGCGCCATGCATATCTACACGCGCCTGGGGACCTCTGGGGGCACACAGCTGTGGGCGCTTCGGACGATCATGCTCGGAGTTCACCTGGAGTACACCGACATATTCACACGGTACAACGACGCTGCTCTCGAGCCTTTCTCAGCCACCCTGCAGCTCCTCCCGTGGGCCCATCAGCTTTTCCTCCAGGTGACGTCGGCCTACGCGGCAGCAGTAGCACATCAGGAGACTTCCCTCGCTGCCGCAGTCCTCGCCTCACCACCATCTTCCCTCCTGTAGTCACCCTCACCTTCTTCCATCACGACCTCATCTTCCTCCTCCTCTTTGACCCCGTCTACGCCCACGCAGACGTAGGGCGTTGCAGCAGTTGCCCAGGGGAAGAAGAAGAATAGGAAGCGCGGATCGGGTCAGTAGCAGTCGTCATCCAGTGGTAGCAGTGGCCGTTCCGTGCACTGCTACAACTGTGGAGGTGCCCATCGCTACACCGAGTGCCAGTAGCCGCTCAACTGGGAGCGCATCACTCGCGGACTTCAAGCTGCCCATGCTGCGCGCACTACGTCCGGGACGTCGACCGCACACTCCTCTGGACGCGCGGCGACTACAACTGCAACTGTTCCTGCATCCTCACCGGCGAGCAACAGTGATCCAGACCCACGTGACCGCACCATCGCCGAGCTTCGTCATCTTCTGGCACTTCGCTTTTAGGGAGGTGCGAGTGTGTCGTCATCGTCGAGTGGGTCACAGACTGCTTGTTCGTCCGTCCTCGTGACTCGTGATGACACGTGTGGGGGAGCACAGTCCTCATGAGATGATGATGCGCCTTAATGCACTTACTGGATTCATGAGTCTCACCTTCGTGATGTACGTCGTTCCTTCTCACTGACGGCTCAGCGTCCCTCTGATGCCGAGTGTTCTATCGCTCGTTGTACAGTGACGTCCACCAGTCGTGACTCCGGTGGCACTTGGATCATCGATTCCGGTGCCACCCACCACATGACGTGTCGTCGTAGTGACTTTGTGGTACTTGGTCCTGTCACGACTGTCCGTTCCGTTCGTACAGGTTCTGATCAGTCCTTACCAGTTCACGGTGTTGGGGTTGTATGCTTTGATGGTCTGTCTGGCCCCCTGTATCTCTCTAACGTGCTTTTTGTGCCTGATCTTGAGCTCAGTCTGCTGTCTGTGCGTGCCTGCACTCTGATGGATCTCTCCCTTGAGCATACCGCTGATTCAGCGATTGTGACTGCTCTTGACACCCGTAGCATTGTCCTGCGTACTTCAGTCGTAGATGACCTGTACCGCATTGCTCGGCCCTCCTCCCCTTGCTCTCCCTCCTCCTTTGGTCGCGTTTTTGTCACTGGTGTTCTATCCCCGGAACACCAGCGGTTGCTTCACCGACGTCTGTGTCACGTGGGCTCCGACACCGTGTCAAAGCTCATCCGGACACAGCCCGCTCTTGGTCTTGACGTGGCTTCTTTCGAGAAGACACCAAAG
>SZWC01001666.1:8925-34530 GCA_023375785.1 Penium margaritaceum
GGTGGAGCAAGCCAGAGAATGGTGGAGCAAGTCAGAGAACGGTGGAGCAAGCCAGAGAAATTTGGAGCAAGCCAGAGAGTGGTGGAGCTAGCAAGAGAAAGGTGGAGCAAGCCTGAAAAATGGTGGAGCAAGTCAGAGAACGGTGGAGCAAGCAAGAGAACGGTGGAGCAAGCCAGAGAACGGTGGACCAAGCCAAAGAAAGGTGGAACAAGCTAGAGAAATGTGGAGCAAGCCAGAGAAAGATGGAGCAAGCCATAGATTGTTGGAGCAAGACAGAGATTGGTTGAGAAGGCCAGAGAATGGTGGAGCAAGCCAGAGAACGGTGGAGCAAGCCACATAACTGTGGAACAAGCCAAAGAAAGGTAGAGCAAGCCAGAGAATGGTGGAGCAAAACAGAGCGTGGTGGGGCAAGCCAGAGAACGGTGGAGCAATCCAGAGAACGGTGGAGCTAGCCAGAGAACGGTGGAGCAGGCCAGAGAACGTTGGAGCAAGACAGAGAAGGGTGGAGCAAGCCAGAGGAAGGTGGAACAAGCCAGAGAAACATGGAGCAAGCCAGAGAAGGATCGAGCAAGCGAGAGAACGGTTGAGCAAGCCAGAGAACGGTGGAGCAAGCCAGAGAACGGTGGAGCAAGCAAGAGAACAGCAGAGAAAGACAAAGAACGGTGGAGGAAGCCAGAGAACGGTGGAGCAAGCAAGAGAACGGTGGAGCAAGCCAGAGAACGGTGGAGCAAGCCAGACAATGATGGAGCAAACCAGATTACAATGGAGCAAGCAAGAGAATGGTGGAGGAAGCCAGAGAAAGTTGGAGCAAGCCACAGAAAGGTGGAGTAAGCCAGAGAACGGTGGAGCAAGCCAGACAATGATGGAGCAAACCAGATTACAATGGAGCAAGCAAGAGAATGGTGGAGGAAGCCAGAGAAAGTTGGAGCAAGCCACAGAAAGGTGGAGTAAGCCAGAGGACAGTGGAGCACGCCAGAAAATGGTGGAGCAAGCCAGAGAAAGGTAGAGCATGTCAGAGAATGGTGGAGCAAGCCAGAGAACGTTGGAGCAAGCCAGAGAACTGTGGAGCAAACCAGAGAATGGTGGAGCAAGCCAGAGAAAGGTAGAGCATGTCAGAGAATGGTGGAGCAAGCCAGAGAACGTTGGAGCAAGCCAGAGAACTGTGGAGCAAACCAGAGAATGGTGGAGTAAGCAAGAGAACGGTGGAGCAATCCAGGGAAAGGTGGAGCAAGCCAGATTACGGTGGAGCAATCCAATGAAAGGTGGAGCAAGCCAGAGAATGGTGGAAGAAGCCAGAGAACGGTGGAGCAATCCAGGGAAAGGTGGAGCAAGCCAGATTACGGTGGAGCAATCCAATGAAAGGTGGAGCAAGCCAGAGAATGGTGGAAGAAGCCAGAGACGGTGGAGCAAGCCAAAGAACGGTGGAGCAAGTCAGAGATTGGTGGAGCAAGTTAGAGAACGGTGGCGCAAGCCAGAGAACTGTGGAGAAAACCAGAGAATGGTGGAGTAAGCCAGAGGACGGTGGAGCAATCCAGGGAAAGGTGGAGCAAGCCAGATTACACTGGAGCAATCCAATGAAAGGTGGAGAAAGCCAGAGAACGGTGGAGCAAGCGAGAGAACGGTGGAGTAAGCCTGGGAACGGTGGAGCAAGCCAGAGAACGGTGGAGCAAGCAAGAGAAATTTGGAGCAAGCGAGAGAAAGGTGGAGCAGGTCAGAGAATGGTGGAGCAAGCCAGAGATTAGTGGAGCAAGTCAGAGAACAGTGGAGCAAGCGAGAGAACAGTGGAGCAAGCCTGAGAACGATGGAGCAAGCCAGAGAACAAGGGAGCAACCCAGAGAACGGTGGAGCTAGCCAGAGAACGGTGGAGCTAGCCAGAGAACGGTGGAGCTAGCCAGAGAACGGTGGAGCTAGCCAGAGAACGGTGGAGCTAGCCAGAGAACGGTGGAGCTAGCCAGAGAACGGTGGAGCTAGCCAGAGAACGGTGGAGCTAGCCAGAGAACGGTGGAGCTAGCCAGAGAACGGTGGAGCTAGCCAGAGAACGGTGGAGCTAGCCAGAGAACGGTGGAGCTAGCCAGAGAACGGTGGAGCTAGCCAGAGAACGGTGGAGCTAGCCAGAGAACGGTGGAGCTAGCCAGAGAACGGTGGAGCTAGCCAGAGAACGGTGGAGCTAGCCAGAGAACGGTGGAGCTAGCCAGAGAACGGTGGAGCTAGCCAGAGAACGGTGGAGCTAGCCAGAGAACGGTGGAGCTAGCCAGAGAACGGTGGAGCTAGCCAGAGAACGGTGGAGCTAGCCAGAGAACGGTGGAGCTAGCCAGAGAACGGTGGAGCTAGCCAGAGAACGGTGGAGCTAGCCAGAGAACGGTGGAGCTAGCCAGAGAACGGTGGAGCTAGCCAGAGAACGGTGGAGCTAGCCAGAGAACGGTGGAGCTAGCCAGAGAACGGTGGAGCTAGCCAGAGAACGGTGGAGCTAGCCAGAGAACGGTGGAGCTAGCCAGAGAACGGTGGAGCTAGCCAGAGAACGGTGGAGCTAGCCAGAGAACGGTGGAGCTAGCCAGAGAACGGTGGAGCTAGCCAGAGAACGGTGGAGCTAGCCAGAGAACGGTGGAGCTAGCCAGAGAACGGTGGAGCTAGCCAGAGAACGGTGGAGCTAGCCAGAGAACGGTGGAGCTAGCCAGAGAACGGTGGAGCTAGCCAGAGAACGGTGGAGCTAGCCAGAGAACGGTGGAGCTAGCCAGAGAACGGTGGAGCTAGCCAGAGAACGGTGGAGCTAGCCAGAGAACGGTGGAGCTAGCCAGAGAACGGTGGAGCTAGCCAGAGAACGGTGGAGCTAGCCAGAGAACGGTGGAGCTAGCCAGAGAACGGTGGAGCTAGCCAGAGAACGGTGGAGCTAGCCAGAGAACGGTGGAGCTAGCCAGAGAACGGTGGAGCTAGCCAGAGAACGGTGGAGCTAGCCAGAGAACGGTGGAGCTAGCCAGAGAACGGTGGAGCTAGCCAGAGAACGGTGGAGCTAGCCAGAGAACGGTGGAGCTAGCCAGAGAACGGTGGAGCTAGCCAGAGAACGGTGGAGCTAGCCAGAGAACGGTGGAGCTAGCCAGAGAACGGTGGAGCTAGCCAGAGAACGGTGGAGCTAGCCAGAGAACGGTGGAGCTAGCCAGAGAACGGTGGAGCTAGCCAGAGAACGGTGGAGCTAGCCAGAGAACGGTGGAGCTAGCCAGAGAACGGTGGAGCTAGCCAGAGAACGGTGGAGCTAGCCAGAGAACGGTGGAGCTAGCCAGAGAACGGTGGAGCTAGCCAGAGAACGGTGGAGCTAGCCAGAGAACGGTGGAGCTAGCCAGAGAACGGTGGAGCTAGCCAGAGAACGGTGGAGCTAGCCAGAGAACGGTGGAGTAAGCCAGAGGACGGTGGAGCAAGCCAGGGAACGGTGGATCAAGCCAGAGAACTGAGCAGCAAGCAAAAGAAAGGTAGAGCAACCCAGAGAATGGTGGAGATAAACAGAGAGCGGTGGAGCAAGCCAAAGAGCGGTGGAGCAATCCAGAGGACGGTTGAGCTAGCCAAAGAACGGTGGAGCAGGCCAGAGAACGGTGGAGCAAGAAAGAGAACTGTGGAGCAAGCCAGAGGAAGGTGGAACAAGCTAGAGAAGGTGGAGCAAGCCAGACAAGGATGGAGCAAGCCAGAGAACGTTTGAGCAAGACAGAGAACGGCGGAGCAAGCCAGAGAACAGTGGAGCAAGCAAGAGAACAGCGGAGAAAGCCAAAGAATGATGGAGCAAGCCAGAGAATGGTGGAGCAAGCCAGAGGAAGTTGGAGCAAGCCAGTGGAAGGTGGAGCAAGCCAGAGGACGGTGGAGCAAGCCACAAAATGGTGGAGCAAGCCAGAGGACGGTGGAGCAAGCCACAAAATGGTGGAGCAAGCCAGAGAAAGGTAGAGCAAGTCAGAGAATGGTGGAGGAAACCAGAGAACGGTGGAGCAAGCCAGAGAACAGCTGAGCAAGCCAGAGAATGGTGAAGTAAGCCAGAGAACAGTGGAGCAATCTAGGGAAAGGTGGAGCAAGCCAGATAATGGTGGAGCAATCCATGGAAAGATGAAGCAAGCCAGAAAACGGTGGAGCAAAACAGAGAACGGTGGAGCAATCTAGGGAAAGGTGGAGCAAGCCAGATAATGGTGGAGCAATCCATGGAAAGATGAAGCAAGCCAGAAAACGGTGGAGCAAAACAGAGAACGGTGGAGCAAGCCAAAGAACGGTGGTGCAAGTCAGAGAAAGGTGGAGCAAGCCAGAGAGCGGTGGAGAAAGCCACAGAATGGTGGAGCAAGCGTGAGAATGGTGGAGCAAGCCTGAGAACGGTGGAGCAAGCCAGAGAGCGGTGGAGAAAGCCACAGAATGGTGGAGCAAGCGTGAGAATGGTGGAGCAAGCCTGAGAACGGTGGAGCAAGCGTGACAACGCTAGAGCAAGCAATAGAATGATGGAGCAAGTCAGAGAACAGTGGAGCAAGAAAGAGAACAGTGGAGCAAGCCAAAGAACGCTGGAGCAATCCAGAGTACCGTGGAGCAAGCCAGAGAATGATGGAGCAAGCCAGAGATTGATGGAGCAAGCCAGAGAATGGTGCTGCAAGCTAGAGAATGATGGAGCAAGCCAGAGAATGTTGGAGCAAGCAAGAGAAATTTGAAGCAAGCCACAGAAAGGTGGAGCAGGTTAGAGAATGGTGGTTCAAGCCAGAGATTAGTGGAGCAAGTCAGAGAACAGTGGAGCAAGCGAGAGAACAGTGGAGCAAGCCCGAGAACGATGGAGCAAGCCAGAGAACAAGGGAGCAAGCCAGACATCGGTGGAGCAAGCCAGAGAACGGAGGAGCAAGCCTGGGAACAGTGAACCAAAGCAGAGAATGGTGGAGCAAGCCACAGAACGGTGGAGCAAGCCAGAGAACGGTGGAGCAAGCCAGAGAACGGAGGAGCAAGCCTGGGAACAGTGAACCAAAGCAGAGAATGGTGGAGCAAGCCACAGAACGGTGGAGCAAGCCAGAGAACGGTGGGGCAAGCAAGAGAACACTGGAGCAAGCAAGAGAACGGTGGAGCAAGCCAGAAAACGGTGGAGCAAGTCCGAGAACGGTGGAGCAAGCCAGAGATCGGTGGAGCAAGCAAGAGAATGGTGGAGCAAGCCAGGGAACGGTGGAGCAAACCAGAGAATGGTCAAGCAAGCCAGAAATTTGTGGAGCAAGTCAGAGAACGGTGGAGCAAGCCAAAGAAAGGTGGAGCAAGCCACAGAAAGGTGGAGCAGGCCGGAGATTGGTGGAGCAAGACAGAGATTGGTTGAGCACACCAGAGAACGATGGAGCAAGCCAGAGAACAGTGGTGAAAGCCAGAGAACAATGGAGCAAGCTAGAGAACGGTGGAAGAAGCCACAAAACGGTGGAGGAAGCAAGAGAACGGTAGAGCAAGCCAGAGAACAGTGGTGAAAGCCAGAGAACAATGGAGCAAGCTAGAGAACGGTGGAAGAAGCCACAAAACGGTGGAGGAAGCAAGAGAACGGTAGAGCAAGCCAGAGAATGGTGG
This sequence comes from Penium margaritaceum, assembly GCA_023375785.1. Lineage (NCBI taxonomy): Eukaryota > Viridiplantae > Streptophyta > Zygnematophyceae > Desmidiales > Peniaceae > Penium > Penium margaritaceum. The sequence goes on from SZWC01001666.1 coordinate 14,470, forward strand.
TGCAAACCAGAGACCGGTAGAGCAAGCCAGAGAATGGTGGAGCAAGCCTGAGAATGATGGAGCAAGCCATAGAACAGTGGAGAAGGCCGGAGAAAGGTGGAGCAAGCCAGAGAACGGTGGAGGAAGCCATAGAGCGGAAGAGCAAGCCAGAGCATGGTGGAGCAAGGGAGAGAACGGTGGAGCAAGCCAGAGTATGGTAGAGCACGCCAAAGATCGTTGGAGCAAGCCAGAGAACAGTGGAGTAAGCCTGGGTAAGATTGAACAAGCCAGAGAAAGGTGCAGCAAGCCTGAGAATGGTGGAGCAAGCCAGAGAACGGTGGAGATAACCAGAGAACGGTGGAGAAGTCCAGAGAACGGTGGACCAAGCCAGCAAACAGTGAAGCAAGTGAGAGAATGGTGGTGCAAGCCAGTAAATGGTGGACCAAGCCATAGAAAAGTGGAGCAAGCCAGAGAAAGGTGGAGCAAAACAGAGAGCGGTAGAGCAAGCCAGAGAATGGTGGAGCAAGCCAGAGAACGGTGGTGCTAGCCAGAGAACGGTGGAGCGGGCCAGAGAACGGTGGAGCAAGTCAGAGAACGGTGGAGGAATCCAGAGAAATTTCGAGCCATCAAGAGTGAGGTGGAGCTTGCCAGAGAAAGGTGGAGCAAGCCTGAGAACGGTGGAGCAAGTCAGAGAACGGTGGAGCAAGCAAGAGAACGGTGGAGCAAGCCAGAGAACGGTGGACCAAGCCAAAGAAAGGTGGAGCAAGCTAGAGAAATGTGGGGCAAGCCAGAGTAAGATGGAGCAAGTCAGAGATTGGTGGAGCAAGACAGAGATTGGTTGAGAAGGCCTGAGAATGGTGGAGCAAGCCAGGGAACGGTGGAGCAAGCTAGAGAACTGAGCAGCAAGCCAAAGAAAGGTAGAGCAATCCAGAGAACGGTGGAGATAAACAGAGAACGGTAAAGCAAGCCAAAGAGCGGTGGAGCAATCCAGAGGACGGTTGAGGTAGCCAGAGAAGGGTGGAGCAGGCCAGAGAACGGTGGAGCAAGACAGAGAACTGTGGAGCAAGCCAGAGGAAGGTGGAACAAGCCAGAGAAGGTGGAGCACGCCAGACAAGGATGGAGAAAGCCAGAGAACGGTTGAGCAAGCCAGAGAACGGCGGAGCAAGCCAGAGAACAGTGGAGCAAGCAAGAGAACAGTGGTGAAAGCCAGAGAACGATGGAACAAGCCAGAGAATGGTGGAGCAAGCCAGTGGAAGTTGGAGCAATCCAGTGAAAGGTGGAGCAAGCCAGAGGACGGTGGAGCAAGCCACAAAATGGTGGAGCAAGCCAGAGAAAGGTAGAGCAAGTCAGAGAATGGTGGAGCAAACCAGATAACAGTGGAGCAAGCCAGAGAACGGTGGAGCAAGCCAGAGAATGGTGGAGTAAGCCAGAGAACGGTGGAGCAATCTAGGGAAAGGTGGAGCAAGCCAGATAATGGTGGAGCAATCCATGGAAAGGTGAAGCAAGCCAGAAAACGGTGGAGCAAAACAGAGAACGGTGGAGCAAGCCAAAGAACGGTGGTGCAAGTCAGAGAAAGGTGGAGCAAGCCAGAGAGCGATGGAGAAAGCCACAGAACGATGGAGCAAGCGAGAGAATGGTGGAGCAAGCCTGAGAATGGTGGAGCAAGCGTGACAACGCTAGAGCAAGCCATAGAATGATGAAGCAAGTCAGAGAACAGTGGAGCAAGCCAGAGAACAGTGGAGCAAGCCAAAGAACGGTGGAGCAATCCAGAGAACCGTGGAGCAAGCTAGAGAACGATGGAGCAAGCCAGAGATTTATGGAGCAAGCCAGAGAATGATGCTGCAAGCCAGAGAATGATGGAGCAAGCCAGAGAATAGTAAAGCAAGCTAGAGAACGGTGGAGAAAGTCAGAGAATGGTGGAGCAAGCCAGAGAATGATGCTGCAAGCCAGAGAATGATGGAGCAAGCCAGAGAATAGTAAAGCAAGCTAGAGAACGGTGGAGAAAGTCAGAGAATGGTGGAGCAAGCCAGAAAAAGGTAGAGCAAGCCAGTGAAAGGTGGCGCAAGCAAGAGATTGGTGGAGCAAGACAGAGATTGGTTGAGAAAGCCATAGAACGGTAGAGCAAGCCAGAGATGAGTGTAGCGATCCAGAAAACGGTGGAGCAAGCGAGAGATCAATGGTGCAAGTCAGAGAAAGGTGGAGCAAGCCAGAGAAAGGTAGAGCAAGCCAGTGAAAGGTGGCGCAAGCAAGAGATTGGTGGAGCAAGACAGAGATTGGTTGAGAAAGCCATAGAACGGTAGAGCAAGCCAGAGATGAGTGTAGCGATCCAGAAAACGGTGGAGCAAGCGAGAGATCAATGGTGCAAGTCAGAGAAAGGTCGAGGAAGCCAGAGAACGGTGGAGCAAGCCGGAGAACGGTGGAGCAAGCTAGAGAACATTGGAGAAAGACAGAGAAAGGTGGAGCAAGCAAGAGAATGGTGAAACAATCCAGAGATCGATGATGCATGCCATAGAATGGTGAAGGTAGCCAGAGAAAGATAAAGCAAGCCAGAGAGCAGTGGAGCAAGCCAGAAAGCGGTGGAGCAAGCCAGAAAATGGTCGAGCAAGTCAGAGAACGGTGGAACAAGCCAGAGAACGGTGGAGCAAGCGAGAGAACGGTCGAGCAAAACATAAAGCGTTGGAGCAAGCAAGAGAACAGTGGAGCAAGCCAGAGAACGGTGGACCAAGCCACAGAATGGTGGAGCACGCCAGAGAACATTGGAGCAAGCCAGAGAACGGTGCAGCAAGCCAGAGAAATTTAGAGCAAGCCAGAGAAAGGTGGAGCAATCCAAAGAACGGTGGAGTTAGCCAGAGATCGGTGGAGCAAGTTAGAGAACGATGGAGCAAGCCAGAGAACGGTGGAGCAATGGAGAGGATGGTGGAGAAAGCTAGAGAACAGTGGAGCAACCCAGAGAACGGTGCAGCAAGCCAGAGAACGGTGGAGCAAGCGAGAGAACGGTGGAGCAAGCCAGAGAACGGTGGAATAAGCCAGAGAACGGTGGAGCAAGCCAGGGAACGGTGGAGCAAGCTAGCGAACAGTGGAGAAAGCCAGAGAACTGTGGAGCAAGCCAGAAAACGGTGGAGCAAGCCAGAGAAATTTGGAGGAAGCAAGAGAACGGTGGAGCAAGTCAGAGAACGGTGGAGCAAGCCAAAGAATGGTGGAGCAAGTTAGAGAACAATGGAGCAAGCCAGAGATTAGTGGAGCAAGCCAGAGAATGGTGGAGGAAACCAGAGAACAATGGAGGAAGCCAGAGAACGGTGGAGCAAGCCAGAGAACGGTGAAGCAATCGAGAGAAAGGTGGAGCAAGCCAGAGAAATGTTGAGCAAGCTAGAGAAAGATGGAGCAAGTCAGAGATTGGTGGAGCAAGAAAGAGATTGGTTGAGCAAGCCAGAGAACGGTGGAGCATGTTAGAGAACGATGGAGCAAGCCAGAGAATGGTGGAGCAAGCTAGAGAACGGTGGAGAAAGCCAGAGAACGGTGGAGCAAGCCAGAGAACGGTGGAGCAAGCCAGAGAACGGTGGAGCAAGTTAGAGAACAATGGAGCAAGCCAGAGATTAGTGGAGCAAGCCAGAGAATGGTGGAGGAAACCAGAGAACAGTGGAGGAAGCCAGAGAACGGTGGAGCAAGCCAGAGAACGGTGGAGCGAGCCAGACAACGGTGGAGCAAGCTAGGAAATGCTCGAGCAAGGCAGAGAACAGTGGAGCAAGCCAGAGAACGGTGGAGCAAGCCACTGAACAATTGTGCGAGCGAGAGAACGGTAGAGCTAGCTAGAGAACAAAGGAGCAAGCCTGAGAACGGTGGAGCAAGCAAGAGAACGGTGGAGCAAGCCAGAGAACGGTGGTGCAAGCTTGAGAACGGTGGTGAAAGCCAGAGAACGATGGAGCAAGTCAGACAACGATTGAGCAAGCCAGAGAACGGTGGAGCAAGGCAGAGAACGGTGGAGTAAGCCTGGGAACGCTGGAGCAAGCCAGAAAATGGCAGAGAAAACCAGAGAAGAGTGGAGTAAGCCAGAGAACGGTAGAGCAACCCAGGTAAAGGTGGAGCAAGCCAGAGAACATTGGAGCAAGCCAGGGAATGGTGGAGCAAGTCAGAGAAAGGTGGAGCAATCCAGAGAACAGTGGAGCATACCAGAGAACTTTGGAGCAAGTGAGAGAACGGTGGAGCAAGCCAGATAACAATGGAGCAAGCCAGAGAATGGTGGAGCAATCCAGAGAACAGTGGAGCATACCAGAGAACTTTGGAGCAAGTGAGAGAACGGTGGAGCAAGCCAGATAACAATGGAGCAAGCCAGAGAATGGTGGAGCAATCCAGAAAAAGGTGGAGCAAGCCAGAGAACGGTGGAGCCAGCAAGAGAACGGTGGAGCAAGCCAGAGAACGGTAGAGCAAGCCAGAGAATGATGGAGCAAACCAGATAATAGTGGAGCAAGCCAGAGAATGGTGGAGCAAGCCATAGAAAGTTGAAGCAAGCCAGAAAAAGATGGAGCAAGCCAGAGGACGGTGGAGCAAACCAGAAAATGGTGGAGCAAGCCAGAGAAAGGTAGAACAAGTCAGAGGATGGTGGAGCAAGCCGAAGAACGGTGGAGCAAGCTAGAGAATGTTGGAGTAAGCCAGAGAACGGTAGAGCAATCTAGGGAAAGGTGGAGCAAGCCAGATAATGGTGGAGAAATCCATGGAAAGGTGTAGCAAGCCAGAAAACAGTGGAGCAAGCCGGAGAACAGTGAAGCAAGCCAAAGAACGGTGGAGCAAGTCAGAGAAAGGTGGAGCAAGCCAGAGAGCGGTGGAGAAAGCCACAGAACAGTGGAGCAAGCGAGAGAATGGTCGAGCAAGCCTTAGAACAGTGGAGCAAGCGTGACAACGGTAGAGCAAACCATAGACTGATGAAGCAAGTAGGAGAACAGTGGAGCAAGCCAGAGAGCAGTGGAGCAAGCCAAATAACGGTGGAGCAAGCAAGAGAACCGTGGAGCAAGCCAGAGAACGGTGGAGCAAGCCAGAGATTGGTGGAGCAAGCCAGAGAATGGTGTTGCAAGCCAGAGAATGGTGGAGCAAGCTAGAGAATGTTAAAGCAAGCCAAATACGGTGGAGCAAGTCAGAGAACTGTGGAGCAAGCCAGAAAAAGGTAGAGCAAGCCAGAGAAAGGTGGCGCAAGCCAGAGATTGGTGGAGCAAGACAGAGATTGGTTGAGCAAGCCAAAGAACGGTAGAGCAAGGCAGAGAACGGTGGAGCAAGCCAGAGCACGGTGGAGCAAGCCAGAGCACGGTGGAGCAAGCCAGAGCACGGTGGAGCAAGCCAGAGCACGGTGGAGCAAGCCAGAGCACGGTGGAGCAAGCCAGAGCACGGTGGAGCAAGCCAGAGCACGGTGGAGCAAGCCAGAGCACGGTGGAGCAAGCCAGAGCACGGTGGAGCAAGCCAGAGCACGGTGGAGCAAGCCAGAGCACGGTGGAGCAAGCCAGAGCACGGTGGAGCAAGCCAGAGCACGGTGGAGCAAGCCAGAGCACGGTGGAGCAAGCCAGAGCACGGTGGAGCAAGCCAGAGCACGGTGGAGCAAGCCAGAGCACGGTGGAGCAAGCCAGAGCACGGTGGAGCAAGCCAGAGCACGGTGGAGCAAGCCAGAGCACGGTGGAGCAAGCCAGAGCACGGTGGAGCAAGCCAGAGCACGGTGGAGCAAGCCAGAGCACGGTGGAGCAAGCCAGAGCACGGTGGAGCAAGCCAGAGCACGGTGGAGCAAGCCAGAGCACGGTGGAGCAAGCCAGAGCACGGTGGAGCAAGCCAGAGCACGGTGGAGCAAGCCAGAGCACGGTGGAGCAAGCCAGAGCACGGTGGAGCAAGCCAGAGCACGGTGGAGCAAGCCAGAGCACGGTGGAGCAAGCCAGAGCACGGTGGAGCAAGCCAGAGCACGGTGGAGCAAGCCAGAGCACGGTGGAGCAAGCCAGAGCACGGTGGAGCAAGCCAGAGCACGGTGGAGCAAGCCAGAGCACGGTGGAGCAAGCCAGAGCACGGTGGAGCAAGCCAGAGCACGGTGGAGCAAGCCAGAGCACGGTGGAGCAAGCCAGAGCACGGTGGAGCAAGCCAGAGCACGGTGGAGCAAGCCAGAGCACGGTGGAGCAAGCCAGAGCACGGTGGAGCAAGCCAGAGCACGGTGGAGCAAGCCAGAGCACGGTGGAGCAAGCCAGAGCACGGTGGAGCAAGCCAGAGCACGGTGGAGCAAGCCAGAGCACGGTGGAGCAAGCCAGAGCACGGTGGAGCAAGCCAGAGCACGGTGGAGCAAGCCAGAGCACGGTGGAGCAAGCCAGAGCACGGTGGAGCAAGCCAGAGCACGGTGGAGCAAGCCAGAGCACGGTGGAGCAAGCCAGAGCACGGTGGAGCAAGCCAGAGCACGGTGGAGCAAGCCAGAGCACGGTGGAGCAAGCCAGAGAACGGTAGAGCAAGCCAGAGAAAGGTGGCGCAAGCCAGAGAATGGTGGAGCAAGCCAGAGAACGGTGGAGCAAGCCAGAGAACGGTTGAGCAAGCCAGAGAACGGTGGTGTAAGCCAGAGAACGGTGGAGCTAGCCAGGGAGCGGTGGAGCAAACGAGCGAACGGTGGAGTAAGCCAGAGAACGGTGGAGCAAGCCAAAAAATGGTTGAGCAAGCCAGAGAAATTTGGAGCAAGCAAGAGAACGGCGGAGCAAGTCAGGGAACGGTGGAGCAAGCCAGAGAACGGTGGAGCAAGCCAAAAAATGGTTGAGCAAGCCAGAGAAATTTGGAGCAAGCAAGAGAACGGCGGAGCAAGTCAGGGAACGGTGGAGCAAGCCAAAGAATGGTGGAGCAAGTCAGAGAACAATGGAGCAAGCTAGAGAACAGTGGAGCAAGCCAGAGAACGGCGGAGCAAGCCAGAGAACAATGGATCAAGCCAGAGAACGGTGGAGCAAGCCAGAGAACGGTGGAGCAATCGAGAGAAAGGTGGAGTAAGCAAGAGAAAGGTGGAGCAAGCCAGAGAAATATGGAGCAAGCTACAGAACGGTGGAGCAAGCGAGAGAATGATGGAGCAAGGCAGAGAAATGTAGAGCAAGCCAGAGAACGGTGGAGCAAGCCAGGAGATGGTGGAGCAAGCTAGAGAAATTTGGAGCAAGTCAGAGAACGGTGGAGCTAGTTAGAGAACGGTGGAGAAAGTCAGAGGACGGTGGAGCAAGCCAAAGAACGGTGGAGCAAGCCAGAGAACGGTGGAGCAAGCTCGGAAATGCTGGAGGAAGGCAGAGAAAAGTGGAGCAAGCCAGAGAATGGTGGAGCAAGCCAGAGAACAATTGTGCAAGCGAGAGAACGGTAGAACTAGCTAGAGAATGAAGGAGCAAGCCTGAGAACGGTGGAGCAAGCAAGAGAACGGTAGAGCAAGCCATAGAACGGTGGAGCAAGCTTGAGAACGGTGGTGCAAGCCAGAGAACGATGGAGCAAGTCAGTGAACAATTGAGCAAGCCAAAAAACAATGGAGCAAGGCAGAGAAAAGTGGAGCAAGCCAAAGAACGGTGGAGCAAGCCAGAGAACGGTAGAGTTAACCAGGGAACGGTGGAGCAACCCAGAAAACGGTAGAGAAAGCCAGAGAATAGTGGAGTGAGCCAGAGAATGGTAGAGCAACCCAGGTAAAGGTGGAGCAAGCCAGAGAACGGTGGAGCAACCCAGAAAACGGTAGAGAAAGCCAGAGAATAGTGGAGTGAGCCAGAGAATGGTAGAGCAACCCAGGTAAAGGTGGAGCAAGCCAGAGAACGGTTGAGCAAGCCAGGGAATGGTGGAGCAAGTCAGAGAACGGTGGAGCAATCCAGAGAACGGTGGAGCATACCAGAGAACTGTGGAGCAAGTGAGAGAACGGTGGAGCAAGCCAGATAACAATGGAGCAAGCCAGAGAATGGTGGAGCAAGCCAGAGAACGGTGGAGCAAGCCAGAGAACGGTGGAGCAAGCCAGAGAACGGTGGAGCAAGCCAGAGAACGGTGGAGCAAGCCAGAGAAAGGTGGAGCAAGTCAGAGAACGGTGGAGCAAGCCAGAGAACGGTGGAGCAAGCCAGAGAACGGTGGAGCAAGCCAGAGAATGGTGGAGCAAGCCAGAGAACGGTGGAGCAAGCCAGAGAACGGTGGAGCAAGCCAGAGAAAGGTGGAGCAAGTCAGAGAAAACTGGAGCATTCCGGAGAAAGGTCGAGCAAGCCAGAGAAAGGTGGAGCAAGCCAGAGATTGGTGGAGCAAGACAAAGATTGCTTTAGCAAGACAGAGAACGGTGGAGTAATCCTGAGAATGATGGAGCAAGCTAGAGAATAGTGGAGCAAGCCAGAGAACAGTGGAGCAAGCTAGAGAACCATGGAGTAAGCTAGAGAAAGGTGGAGCAAGCCAGAGAACGGTGGAGCAAGCCAGAGAACGGTGGAGCAAGCCAGAGAACAGTGGGGTAATCCAGAGAACGGTGGAGCAAGCCAGAGAATAGTGGAGCAAGCGAGAGAACGTTGGAGCAAGTCAAAGAATAGTGGAGCAAGCCAGAGAAAGGTGGAGCAAGCCAGAAAATGGTGGGGCAAGCCAGAGAGCGATGGAGCAAGCCAGAGAATGGTGGAGCAAGCCATAGGACGGTGGAGCAAGCCAGAGAATAGTGGAGCAAGCCAGAGAAAGGTGGAGCAAGCCAGAAAATGGTGGGGCAAGCCAGAGAGCGATGGAGCAAGCCAGAGAATGGTGGAGCAAGCCATAGGACGGTGGAGCAAGCCAGAGAATGGTGGAGCAAGCCAGAGAATGGTGTGTCAGAAGAATGTAAGCATGAGAATAGCAGTAGCAGATGCAGGCAGAAGCATCGGAACATGGACGAGTACGTCACCGTAGTGACAGAAGCGAGAGCGGTCCCGAGGAGTTAGTCGCAGAGCTTGAGAGAAGGCTGAGGTGCCAAGCACACGAGGTAGACAGAAGCTGGTGAGAGAGAGCGAGAGCGAGGTGAGTGATGGTCGGCAAGTGCTGAGGGAAGGAGCGAGAGTGACGGAGCAAAGAGTGGAAGCTGGAAGTGGCTGGCAAAGGCAAGGTATGCGAGTTGCGAGTAGAGGGAAGACACTGCGGCGAAGCCGTGGAACCAAAGGAGAACATGATGGGAAGAATTGTTTTGGTTAACTCGAGGGAATGAACATCCTCGGTATAAAAGGACAGAACAGGACAAACTAGCAAAGCAACGGCTTCTTTGTGCTAGCCAGACGTGGGTGATAGGTGTCACTTTATTGGCGGATGACTCGACTTTTGTGGGTTCAACGGTTCCTGAATTGATCGTTGGCAGCCGAGGTGGTTTGGTCTAGGACCTGAACCATTATTGAGAGTAGATTTTCCTTGTGGGTGAGTACACTGAGTGAGTTTCTACGGTGGTATTGTCTGACACCCTCCTTTGATACTCACACAGGGTACTTACACAAGTGGTCAATCTGGAGGATCGAGGAGTCTTCTACTCCTCCTCCGTTGAGGGTGTGGCTTTGGATAATGGAAAGGGAGGACTGGGAAGATACTCTAGAGAGGGAACCCTTAGTGGTTCCGGGAGGCTGCACACTCTGACATGCTGTGGGCGGTTGAGCCACCATGGTAGTCCTCTTCTTCCACTGGTTTCTCTCAGTTCCATTATTAGTGCATGGATGTCAGATATACGAGCATCATAATGCCTGAGAGAGGTTGGGAAGGGTTGCTCCGTGATGAGCCACAGGATAAGCAGGGCTTGATACTCGGCGTAGAAGTAGTCGCGCCAGTATCAGGTGACCTCCCCGTTGTCATTAAAGTTGTAACGATCAGAGTGGAAGTATTTTCTCCTTTAGGAGAAGATATTCTAGAGGTTGATGTTGTGGATATCAACATTGGTTGTCCTTTGTAGGGCGGCATGCCAGGCGCGATAACCTTGCATTCGAGTGGAATTGAAGTGAAGTATTGGAATACGTCTGGCAATGGCGAAGGTCTCTGGAGAGATTTGTCGCTGCTCCCACCAGGAGGTGGGTCGTCGACCTGCCATTTTGTGATTACTACTGGTGGGTCGCTCATGGGGTTAGAGGTGGATGCTGTTGGAGCCTTGAATGAGATGAGCAGAAGTTGGCTGATATGAGGAGCAGATAATGCAGGAGGATGTCGGTGTGAAGGGGTCAATGCAGGAGCGACGATGTGATTGGGCGAGTCTTTTGCTGAGCGGAGGATGACGTAGCACACTCAGTAAAGTCGTATAGCGGGGAGGGCGCAGGGGTGAGACCACGTACGCTGCAGAGGTTTTGGCGTGGGTGCAGGTCGTCACAAAACAGGCGATGCGACAGGGCGGATCCGTGTACTGAGCGAATAAGAGCGGACGATGGGGAGGAGCGATTTGATGGCTGAGTGGGCACAGGGGCAAAACCACGTGCACTGTGAAATAGAGGAGTAGAACGCGGCAAGGGGAAGGCGATTACCAACGCGCCACAATAAATCTACTACTAGCGTGGGTACAGACTGCTGCGAAGCGAGCAGCTAGCTCGTGCAGATGCTTGTGCTGGCAGGAGATGCTAATAATTGCTGATGAGGAGGCAAAAGCTGATGACGGCAGAGTGGGTGCAGGGCGAACCACGTGCGCTTCCAAAAGTACAGCGTGGGCGCAGGTCATCGCGGAATGGGCGATGCGACCGGGCGGATCCTTGTGCTGAGCGGAAGACGATGCGGAAGCGGGAAAATGATGATGTTTGAAGCGGTAGATGGATGAGTGGGCGTAGGGGCAGAACCACGTACGCTGCGTAGGTAATGCTGATGATGATGAAGCGGCGGCTGATGTGGAGGCAATTCGGAGGGGGTAAAAGAAGCTGGGAGGAGGCGATGCAAAAGAGGCAGAGGAAGTTGAGATGAGGCTAGTGTGAAGGCGGGCTTGAGGAGGCAAAAAATGAAGAGGACACGTGAAGGCTGCTGATGGTGATGCTGATGGCATGACGAGGGAGGAAGACGAGGCTAATGGGCAATGAAGAGAATGCGTAGAGGCTGAGGGCAAGGCGAGTTTGGCGGGAGGCAGAGTAAGCTGAGATGAGGTTGGTACAGACGATGAAGAGTTGAGGAAGTGGCATTAATGAGGAGGATAGATGGCAATGATGCGTTGGGAGGAGTTGCAGCAAAGGGCGGAGGACAGAGTGGACGGAAGTGGCAGTGGGCGCAAGGCGAGGCAACCAGTTCCTTTGTTGTCAGGAAAGTGACGGCTTGTTCCCCAGTTGGCCCGAAACCGACGGGTAGAAAGACAAGTGGTGTCTGGTATCCTGGCAGCTAGAGGAAAATGGCTACAGCAGGGCAAGTCGTGAGGTAAGCAGTGATGCCGGTCCGTGGATCAGGAGAGTGACGGCTTGTTCCCCAGTTGGCCCGAGACCGACGGGCACGAAGACTGGTGGTGTTTGATATCCTAGTGGCGAAAGGCGATCGGCCATTGCTGACGATGAGTAGGGGCGATGCGAGGAAGCTGCTAGAGGCGATGGGTGCGAGAGAACTGAGGTAGATAATGAGGATGGAGATGATGATGCTGAGGGGGAAGATGATGAACGCGGAAGCACTTGCGGGAGCTGGGACGATGAGACGCGACAGGTTGCGAGCGGTAGGAAGCTTCCACGAAGGTGACAGTAGATGGCGGCTCGAGAGCTGCTTGCGGCTGTTGTTTGACGACGAGTCACCAGTTGTTGGCCGCGGGCGCGAGATGGAAGCACGGCCTTCTCATGATGACGAGACGTTACTTTAGCGCGGGGAGCACTTCAAGCAGTGCTGCTGATGTCAGCTGCTAGTGGAGCGGAAAGAGACGAAGTGACGGTGGCTGCGGTGGAGGAATGCGGATCAGAGAGGTAAGACGATGGCGGTGGTAGAGCGATGACAGGGTCATGGGGCACCAGGTGATGTTGCCTGATGCTCTGATACCATGTCAAAAAATGTAAGCATGAGAATAGCAGTAGCAGAAGCAGGCAAAAGCATCGGAACATGCACGAGTACGTCAGCGAAGTGACGGAAGCAAGAGCAGTCCTTAGGAGTTAGTCGCAGAGTTTGAGGGAGGCCGAGGTGCCAAGCACACGAGGTAGACAGGAGCTGGTGAGAGAGAGCGAGAGCGAGTTGAGTGATAGTCGGCAAGAGCTGAGCGAAGGAGTGAGAGTGATGGAGCGAAGAGCTGCGAGCTGGAAGTGGCTGGCGAGGCAAGGTATGCGAGGTACAAGCTGAGCGAAGACACGGCGGCGAAGCCATGGAACAAAAAGGGAACAGGATGGGAAGAATTGTTCTGGTTAACTCGAGGGAATGAACATCCTCCGTATGAAAAGACAGAACAGGACAAACTAGCAAAGCAACGGCTTGTTTCCGCTAGCCGGACGCGGGTGACAGGTGTCACTTTATCAGGGGATGACTTGGCTTTTGTCGGTTCAACGATTCCTGAATTGATCGTCGACAGCTCAGGTGGTTTGGTCTACAACCTGAAGTATTATTGAGAGTAGATTTTCCTCGTGGGTAAGTACACTGAGTGAGTTTCTATGGTGGTGTTTTCTGACACGATGGAGCAAGCCAGAGAACGGTGGAGCAAGCCAGAGAAAGTTGGAACTAGCCAGAGAAAGATAGAGCAAGTGAGAGAATGGCGGAGCAAGCCATAGAACGGTGGAGCAAGCCAGAAAACGGTAGAGCAAGCCAGAGAATGGTCAAGCAAGCCGAGAACATTGCAGAAAGCTAGAGAACAGTGGAGCAAGCTAGAGAACGGTCGTTTAAGTCAGAACGGTTAAGCAAGCCAGAGAAAGGTGGAGCAAGCCAGAGAATAGTGGAGCAAGCCAGAGAAAGGTGGAGCAAGCTAGAGAACGGTGGAGCAAGCCAAAAAATGGTGGAGCAAGCAAGAGAAAGGTGGAGCAAGCAGAGAACGATGGAGCAAGCCAGAGAAAACAGGAGCAAGCCAGAGAACGGTGGAGCAAGTCTGAGAACGGTGGGGGTAGCCTGAGAACGGTGGAGCAAGCTAGGGAAAGGTCGAGGAAGCCAGAGAAAGGTGGAACAAGCCAGGGAAAGGTGGAGCAAGCCAGAAAACGGTGGAGCAAGCCAGAGAACGGTGGAGCAAGCCAGAGAACGGTGGAGCAAGCCAGAGAACAGTGGAGAAAGGCAAAGAGTGGTGGAGCAGGCTAGAGAACAGTGGAGCAAGCTAGAGAACAATGGAGCAAGCTAGAGAACGGTGGAGCAAGGCAGAGAACAATGGAGCAAGCGAAAGAAAGGTGGAGCAAGCCAGAGAAAGGTGGAGCAAGCCAGAGAGAGGTGGAGCAAGCCAGAGAACGGTGGAGCAAGGCAGAGAACAATGGAGCAAGCGAAAGAAAGGTGGAGCAAGCCAGAGAAAGGTGGAGCAAGCCAGAGAGAGGTGGAGCAAGCCAGAGAAAGGTGGAGCAATCCAGAGATTGGTGGAGCAAGACAGAGATTGGTTGAGCAAGCCAGAGAACGGTGGAGCAAGCCAGAAAACAGTGGAGCAAGCCAGAGAATGGTGGAGCAAGCCAGAGAACGGAAGAGCAGGCCAGAGAACGATGAAGCAAGCAAGAGAAATGTGGAGAAAGCCAGAGAACGGTGGAGCAAGCCAGAGAACGGTGGAGCAAGGCAGAGAATGGTGGAGCAAGCCAGAGAAAGGTTGAGCAAGCCAGAGAACGTTGGAGCAGGCCACAGAGCGGTGGAGCAAGCCAGAGAACGGTGGAGTAAGCCAGAGAATGGTGGAGCAATGAAGAGAACGGTGGAGCAAGCCACAAAGTAGTGGAAGAAGCCAGAGAATGGTGGAGCAAGCCGGAGAAAGGTGGAACAAGCAAGAGAACGGTGGAGCAAGGCAAAGAGCAGTAGAGAAAGTAAGAGAATGGTGGAGCAAGACTGAGAACGGTGGAGGAAGCCAGGGAACGGTCAAGTAAGCCTGAGAACAGTGGAGCAAGCCAGGGAAAGGTGGAGCAAGCCAGAGAACAGTGGAGCAAGCCAGGGAAAGGTGGAGCAAGCCAGAGAACGGTGGAGCAAGCCAGAGAATGGTGGAGCAAGGCGGAGAACGGTGGAGTAAGCTAGAGAACGGTGGAGCAAGCCAGGGAAAGGTGGAGCAAGCCAGAGAACGGTGGAGCAAGCCAGGGAGAGGTGGAGCAAGCCAGAGTTCGGTGGAGCAAGCCAGAGAGCGGTCGATCAAGCCAGGGAATGATGGAGGAAGCTAGAGAACGGTGGAGCAAGCCAAGGAAGAGCGGAGCAAACTAGAGAACGGTGCAGCAAGCCAGAGAATAGTGGAGAAAGCCAGAGAATGATGGAGCAAGCCAGAGAACGGTGGAGTAAGCGGAGAAAGGTCGAGCAAGCCAGAGAAAGGTGGAGCAAGCCACAGAAAGGTCGAACAAGGTAGAGATTTGTGGAGGAAGACAGAGATTGGTTGAGCAAGCCAGAGAACGGTGGAGCAAGGCAAAGAATGGTGGAGCAAGCCAGAGAATGGTGGAGCAATCCAGAGAACGGTGGAGCAAGCCAGAGAACAATGGAGCAAGCTAGGGAAACGTGGAGCAAGCCAGAGAACGGTGAAGCAAGCCAGAAAACGGTGGAGCAAGCCAGAGAAAGGTGGAGCAAGTCAGAGAATGGTGGAGCAAGCCAGAGAATGGTGGAGCAAGCCAGAGAATGGTGTAGTAAGCCAGGGAATGGTGGAGCAAGCCAGAAAATGGTTGAGCAAGCCAGAGAAAGGTGGAGCAAGCAAGGGAAAGGTGGAGCAAGCCAGAGAATTGTGGAGCAATCCAGGGAACGGTGGAGCAAGCCAGAGAATGGTGGAGCAAGCCAGAGGATGGTGGAGCAAGCTAAAGGACAGTGGAGCAAGCCAGAGAAAGACGGAGCAATCCAGAGAACACTGGAGCAAGCCAGGAAACGGTGGAGCAAGCCAGAGAACGGTGAAGCAAGTAAGACAATGGTGGAGCAAGCCGGAGAAAGGTCGAAAAAGATAGAAAATGGTGGAGCAAGTGAATGAATGGTGGGGGAAGCCAGAGAGCAGTGGAGCAAGCCAAAGAACGGTGAAGCAAGTAAGACAATGGTGGAGCAAGCCGGAGAAAGGTCGAAAAAGATAGAAAATGGTGGAGCAAGTGAATGAATGGTGGGGGAAGCCAGAGAGCAGTGGAGCAAGCCAAAGAACGGTGAAGAAAGCCAACGAACGTTGAGCAAGCCAGAGAACGGTGGAGTAAGCCTGAGAGCGGTGGAGCATGCCAGGGAAAGGTGGAGCAAGCCAGAGAACGGTGGAGCAAGCTAGGGAAAGGTGGAGCAAGCGAGAGAACGGTGGAGCAAGCTAGAGATCGGTGGAGCAAGCCAGAGAATGGTACAGCAAGCCAGAGAATGGTGGTGTAAGGCTGAGAACAGTGGAGGAAGTTTGAGAAGAGTGCAGCAAGCCAGAGAACGGTGGAGCAAGCTAGAGATCGGTGGAGCAAGCCAGAGAATGGTACAGCAAGCCAGAGAATGGTGGTGTAAGGCTGAGAACAGTGGAGGAAGTTTGAGAAGAGTGCAGCAAGCCAGAGAATGGTGGAGCAAGCCAAATAACTGTGAATGAAGCTAGAGATTTGTGGAGCAAGCCAGAGAACGTGGGAGGAAGTAAGAGAACGGAGGAGAAAACCAGAGAATGGTGGAGCAAGCAAGAGAGCAGTGGAGCAACCCAGAGAATGGTAGAGCAAGCCACAGAACAGTGGAGCAAGCCAGAGAACGTGGGAGGAAGTAAGAGAACGGAGGAGAAAACCAGAGAATGGTGGAGCAAGCAAGAGAGCAGTGGAGCAACCCAGAGAATGGTAGAGCAAGCCACAGAACAGTGGAGCAAATCAGAGAACGGTGGAGCAAGCCAGAGAAAGGTGGAGCAAGCGAGAGAAAGTTTGAGCAAGCCAGAGATTGGTGGAGCAAGACAAAGATCGGTTGAGCAAGCCAGAGAATGGTGGAGCAAGCAAGAGAACAGTGCAGCAAGCCATATAATGGTGGAGCAAGCCAGCGAACGGAAGAGCAAGGCAGAGAATGATGGAGCAAGCAAGAGAAAGTTGGAGCAAGCTAGAGTATTGTGGAACAAGCGAGAAAATGGTGGAGCAAGCCAGAGAAAGGTTGAGCAAGTCAGAGAATGGTGGAGCAAGCCAGAGAAAGGTGGAGCAAGCCAGATAACGGTGGAGCAAGTCAGAGAACACTGGAGTAAGTCAGAGAACGGTGGAACAAGCCAGGGAAAGGTGGAGGAATCCAGAGCACGGTGGAGCAAGCCAGGGAAAGGTGGAGCAAGCCTGAGAACGGTGGAGCAAGCCAGAAAATGGTGGAGTAAGCCAGAGAACGGTGGAGCAATGCAGAGAACTGTGGAGCAAGCCAGATAGCAGTGGAGCAAGCCAGGGAAAGGTGGAGCAAGCCTGAGAACGGTGGAGCAAGCCAGAAAATGGTGGAGTAAGCCAGAGAACGGTGGAGCAATGCAGAGAACTGTGGAGCAAGCCAGATAGCAGTGGAGCAAGCCAGATAACTGTGGAGCTAGCCGCAGAAAGTTGGAACAAGCCAGAGAACGGTGGAGCAAGCCAGAGAACAGTGGAGCAAGCCAGAGAACGGATGAGCAAGTCCGAGAACGGTGGAGCAAGCCAGAGAATGGTGAAGTAAGCCTGAGAACAGTGGAGCAAGCCAGAGAATGGTGAAGCAAGGCACAGAACAGTGGAGCAAGCCAGAGAATGGTGGAGCAAGCCAGGGAGAGGTGAAGCAAGCCAGAGAACGGTGTAGCAAGCCAGAGAATGGCGGAGCAAGCCAGAGTTGGGTGGAGCAAGCCAGAGAATGGTGGAGCAAGCCAGAGAACGGTAACGTAAGCCAGAGAACGGTGGAGCAAGGTAGAGAATGGTGGAGCAAGCCAGAGAATGATGGAGCAAGCCAGAGATTGGTGGAGCAAGCCAGAGAATGGTGGAGTAAGCCAGAGAACTGTGGAGATAGCCAGAGAACGGTGGAGAAATCCAGAGAACGGTGGAGCAAGCCAAAGAATGGTGGAGCAAGCCAGAGACAGGTGGAGCAAGCGTTCAAACGGTGGAGCAAGCAAGAGAGCGGTGGAGTAAGCCAAAGAACGGTGGAGCAAGCTAGAGAATGGTGGAGCAAGCCAGAGACAGGTGGAGCAAGCGTTCAAACGGTGGAGCAAGCAAGAGAGCGGTGGAGTAAGCCAAAGAACGGTGGAGCAAGCTAGAGAATGGTGGAGCAAGCCAGAGAACCATGGAGCAAGCTAGAGAAAGGTGGAAGAAGCTAGAGAAAGGTGGAGCAAGCCAAATAATGATGAAGCAAGTTAGAGAATGGTTGAGCAAGCCAGAGAACAGTGGATAAGGACAGAGAATGGTGGAGAAAGCAAGAGAACTGTGGAGCAAGCCAGTTTTGCCGATGCACGCGTCCCCTTGGCGACAAACGACTGCCGAGTTGATTTGCCAATGATGCATGGCTCACACACGGTCTCCTTGGTTCCATCAAGGCCGCTGATTTGGAGACCCCGCACCACTTCCCTCTTAGCCATCTCCTTCACTATTGATGGAGAAATATGGCAGATTCGGCGGTGTTACAGGTCCAGGTCTCCTCCGTCCTTCGTTGCAAGATTGGCGGCGTTGGACCCCACCCGGTTGCTGAGGATCTTCGCGCGTAGCAGGTACAAGTCCTCCTCCCTCTTGGCACACGCAATCACCTCACCTTTGCCCTCTTTGCGGATGACGGCCTCTTTCTTTGTGAAGAGCACCCCAAGTCCCTATTCGATGAGGCGGCTGACGGAGAGCAGGTTTGCCCCAAAGTTAGGCATATGCAGTACATCGTAGATTGTGCTCGTGACAGGTTTTCCATCCACAATTGACTCAATGCGGACGTTACCCTCACCGGCGGCCACCTCTGTTTTTCCATTGGCCACCGTCATGCGTCTCTCCAAGGCACCGTAGGTGACAAATGCCACCCTGTTGCATTGCGTGTGGCGGCCTGATCCGGAGTCAATGACGGCAACTCCCGGATCCTTCAAGTTGGTGGAGTTGTACGCCATAAGGGCGTGCTCATCTTTCTTCCCGCCCCGCTGCGACCGNGGCACGCGCAATCACCTCACCTTTGCCCTCTTTGCGGATGACGGCCTCTTTCTTTGTGAAGAGCACCCCAAGTCCCTTGTCGGTGAGGCGGCTGACAGAGAGCAGGTTTGCCGCAAAGTTAGGCATATGCAGCACATCGTAGATTGTGCTCGTGACAGGTTTTCCATCCACAATTGACTCAATGCGGACGTTACCCTCACCGGCGGCCACCTCTGTTTTTCCATTGGCCACCGTCATGCGTCTCTCCAAGGCACCGTAGGTGACAAATGCCACCCTGTTGCATTGCGTGTGGCGGCCTGATCCGGAGTCAATGACGGCAACTTCCGGATCCTTCAAGTTGGTGGAGTTGTACGCCATAAGGGCGTGCTCATCTTTCTTCCCGCCCCGCTGCGACCGGTCTGTTTTCTTCTTGGGACAGTTGCGCGCGTAGTGGCCCTCCTTGTCACAGTTGAAGCACTCCCCCTTCTTGTCACCCTTCTTGGTGCCCTGTTTGGCATCCTTCCACTTGTCACCTCGGCCTCCACTTTGAGGATGAACCGTGTAAGCTGAAGTTGATGCCCCTGCACTCTCTTGACCTCCACGTCGCATCTTCTCATTCCGCAAGTACTCAGCAACCTTCGGGTACTTCAGCTCGTCGGAAGGCCAGCCACCAAGGACTGTGATCATGGGACTCCAACTGTCTGGCAAGGCCAGAAGGAGAATCATAGCTTGCAACTGAGAGTCGACCTCCCAACCCGTGGCCACGCACTCTGCTGCGAGGGACTCAATCTGCTGCATGATCTCCATGATATTGTCGCCTTCGTTGGCTTGAAGGGTGACGAGCCGTTTGAAGATGAAGAGCTGATTGGCAAGGTTGCTTGACTGGTAGATGGAGCAGAGTTTTGACCATGCGTCCGCGGCCAGGATGCATCCTTGGATGTGCCCAAGTTGTGGTGGGCATAACGTGGACACAAGGAGCGCCAATGCCTTTTTGTTGCGCTTCTTGTATGCCTCCTTCACCTCAGCCGTTGCAGTCTCCGGTGGAGCAGTCTCATCACCTTTTACGAGCTCAAGCAGTCCCTTGTCGTCGAGGAAGACCTCAACACTGCCACCTCCACAAGGCAAAGCCTGTCCCATCAAACTTAAGGACAGCGCGNAGCCACCAAGGACTGTGATCATGGGACTCCAACTGTCTGGCAAGGCCAGAAGGAGGATCATAGCTTGCAACTGAGAGTCGACCTCCCAACCCGTGGCCACGCACTCCGCTGCGAGGGACTCAATCTGCTGCATGATCTCCATGATGTTGTCGCCTTCGTTGGCTCGGAGGGTGACGAGCCGTTTGAAGATGAAGAGCTGATTGGCAAGGTTGCTTGACTGGTAGATGGAGCAGAGTTTTGACCATGCGTCCGCGGCCAGGGTGCATCCTTGGATGTGCCCAAGTTGTGGTGGGCATAACGTGGACACAAGGAGCGCCAATGCCTTTTTGTTGCGCTTCTTGTATGCCTCCTTCACCTCAGCCGTTGCAGTCTCCGGTGGAGCAGTCTCATCACCTTTTACGAGCTCAAGCAGTCCCTTGTCGTCGAGGAAGACCTCAACACTGCCACCTCCACAAGGCAAAGCCTGTCC
Source organism: Penium margaritaceum (assembly GCA_023375785.1). Taxonomy (NCBI): domain Eukaryota; kingdom Viridiplantae; phylum Streptophyta; class Zygnematophyceae; order Desmidiales; family Peniaceae; genus Penium; species Penium margaritaceum. The sequence continues at coordinate 34,071 of SZWC01001666.1, forward strand.
CATGAAACTCAAGGACAGCGCGGCTGCTCTCTTGCTCGCTAGTTGCCATGTCTTGCTGTTGGGAGCATGAAATCAAGCTGGCTTTGAACCCCTTAGAGGCGTGAACCCATAACCCTTTGTTGGCCTGAGGGTGAGTGTGCGTCCTGGAGGGTCCCTAGCAATGGCTGTTTCACACCACCAACTGTTTTTGGAGAGACTGAAACTGTGGAGGCAACTGGTTCCAAGGATGGAAAAATCTGGTCAGAGAGTGAATCAATAGTTTTGGCCTCAATTGGATGGGAGTTAACACTTGATCAAGGCTCACAAGCAATGGAATTTGATAGCCAATGATCTAAGCTTTCCGGAACACCAAAGCATGCCAGATTAGGAGCTTCCTAGCAGATTCTATGGCTTCTAGAGTGCTCCTTGGTAGGCTGTCCTTTTCCCACCTAGGAAGGCATCCCTTCCCTCCTCTAGAAGC
>SZWC01001666.1:59052-89519 GCA_023375785.1 Penium margaritaceum
GTTCTCTGGCTTGCTCCACCGTTCTCTGGCTTGCTCCACCGTTCTCTTGCTTGTTCCACTGTTCTCTGACTTGCTCCATCGTTATCTGGCTTGCTTCACCAATCTCTGGCTTGCTCCACTGTTCTCAAGCTTACTCCACCTTTCTCTGGCTTGCTCCACCATTCTCTAGCTTGCTCCACTGTTCTCTGGATTTCTCCTCCATCTTCTGGCTTGCTCAAGCAATCTCTGTCTTGCTCCACTAATCTGTGGCTTGCTCACCTGTCTCTGGCTTGCTCCACCTTTCTCTGGCTAGCTCCACCTTTCTCAGCCTTGCTCCACCTTCCTCTGGCTTGCTCCACCGTTTTCTGGCTTGCTCCGCCAGTCTTTGAATTGCTCCAGCATTCTCTAGCTTGCTCCACGTTTCTCTGGCTTCATCACCGTTCTCAGGCTTGCTCCACCATTCTCTGGCTTGCACCACCGTTATCTGGCTTGCTCCACCGTTCTCAGGCTTGCTCCACCATTCTCTTGTTTGCTCCACCATTCTTTGTCTTGCTCCATTGTTCTCTGGCTTGCTCCACCATTCTGTGGCTTGTTCGAACGTTCTTTGGCTTGCCCCACCATTCTCTGGCTTGCTCCATCGTTCTCTGGTTTGCTCCACCGTTATCTGGCTCGCTCAGATGTTGTCTGGCTTGCTCCACCATTCTCTTTCCTGCTCCACCGTTCTCTGGCTTGCTCCACCGTTCTCTCGCTTGCTCCACCGTTCTCTGGCTTGCCCCACCGTTCTCTGGATTGCTCCACCGCTCTCAGGCTTGCTCCACCGTTGTCAGGCATGCTCCCCTATCCTCTGGCTTGCTCCACCATTCTCTGGCTTGCTTCATTGTTCCCTGGTGTGCTCCACCATTCCCTCTCTTGCCCCACCGTTCTCTGGCTTGCTCCACCGTACTCTGGCTTGCTGCACCATTCTCCGGCTTGCTCTACCATTCCTTGGCTTGGTCCACCGTTCTCTGGCTTGCTCTACCTTTCCCTGAGTTGCTCCACCGTTCTCTAACTTACTCCACCGTTCTCTAGCTTTCTCCATTTTTCTCTGGCTTGCTCCACTGTTCTCTGACTTGCTCCACCGTTCTCTAGCTTGCTCCACTGTTCTCTGGCTTGCTCCACCGTTGATTGGCTTGCTCCACCGTTCTCTGGAAAGCTCCACTGTTCACTGGCTTGCTCCACCGTTCTCTCGCTTTCCATTGTTCTTTGGCTTGCTCCTTTGTTCTCTAGCTTGCTCCACCGTTCACTAGCTTGCTCCACCGTTCTCTGGCTTGCTCCACCATTCTCGGGCTTGCTCCACCGTTCTCAGGCTTGCTCCACCGTTTTCTGGCTTGCTCCACCGTTCTCTGGCTTGTTCCACCGTTCTCAGGCTTGCTCCACCGTTCTCTGGCTTGCTCCATTGTTCTCTGGCTTGCTCCACCGGTCTCTGGCTTGCTCCACCGTTCTCTCGCTTGCTCCACCGTTCTCTGGCTTGCTCCATTGTTCTCTGGCTTGCTCCACCGGTCTCTGGCTTGCTCCACCGTTCTCTCGCTTGCTCCACCGTTCTCTGGCTTGCTCCATTGTTCTCTGGCTTGCTCCACCGGTCTCTGGCTTGCTCCACCGTTCTCTCGCTTGCTCCACCGTTCTCTGGCTTGCTCCATTGTTCTCTGGCTTGCTCCACCGGTCTCTGGCTTGCTCCACCGTTCTCTCGCTTGCTCCACCGTTCTCTGGCTTGCTCCATTGTTCTCTGGCTTGCTCCACCGGTCTCTGGCTTGCTCCACCGTTCTCTCGCTTGCTCCACCGTTCTCTGGCTTGCTCCATTGTTCTCTGGCTTGCTCCACCGGTCTCTGGCTTGCTCCACCGTTCTCTCGCTTGCTCCACCGTTCTCTGGCTTGCTCCATTGTTCTCTGGCTTGCTCCACCGGTCTCTGGCTTGCTCCACCGTTCTCTCGCTTGCTCCACCGTTCTCTGGCTTGCTCCATTGTTCTCTGGCTTGCTCCACCGGTCTCTGGCTTGCTCCACCGTTCTCTCGCTTGCTCCACCGTTCTCTGGCTTGCTCCATTGTTCTCTGGCTTGCTCCACCGGTCTCTGGCTTGCTCCACCGTTCTCTCGCTTGCTCCACCGTTCTCTGGCTTGCTCCATTGTTCTCTGGCTTGCTCCACCGGTCTCTGGCTTGCTCCACCGTTCTCTCGCTTGCTCCACCGTTCTCTGGCTTGCTCCATTGTTCTCTGGCTTGCTCCACCGGTCTCTGGCTTGCTCCACCGTTCTCTCGCTTGCTCCACCGTTCTCTGGCTTGCTCCATTGTTCTCTGGCTTGCTCCACCGGTCTCTGGCTTGCTCCACCGTTCTCTCGCTTGCTCCACCGTTCTCTGGCTTGCTCCATTGTTCTCTGGCTTGCTCCACCGGTCTCTGGCTTGCTCCACCGTTCTCTCGCTTGCTCCACCGTTCTCTGGCTTGCTCCATTGTTCTCTGGCTTGCTCCACCGGTCTCTGGCTTGCTCCACCGTTCTCTCGCTTGCTCCACCGTTCTCTGGCTTGCTCCATTGTTCTCTGGCTTGCTCCACCGGTCTCTGGCTTGCTCCACCGTTCTCTCGCTTGCTCCACCGTTCTCTGGCTTGTTCCACCGTTCTCAGGCTTGCTCCACCGTTCTCAGGCTTGCTTCACCGTTGTCAGGCTTTCTCCCTTGTCATTTGGCTTGCTCCACCATTCTCTGGCTTGCTTCATTGTTCGCTGGTTTGCTCCACCATTCTCTCTCTTGCTCCACCATTCTCTGGCTTCCTCCACCATTCTCTGGCTTGCTCCATCATTCTCTGGCTTGCTCTACCATTCCTTGGCTTAGTCCACCGTTCTCTGGCTTGTTCTACCTTTCCCTGGGTTGCTCCACCGTTCTCTGAATTACTCCACCATTGTCTAGCTTACTCCATTTTTCTCTGGCTTGCTCCACCGTTCTCTGGGTTGCTCCACCATTCTCTAGCTTGCTCCACCGTTCACTGGCTTGCTCCATCGTTGTTTGGCTTGCTCCACTGTTCTCTGGCTTTCTCTACCGTTCTCTGGCTTGCTCAACCGTTCTCTCACTTGCTCCGCTGTTCTCTGGCTTGCTCCATCGTTCTCGGACTTGCTCCACCATTCTCTAGCTTGCTTCACCCTTCTCTGGCTTGCTCCACCATTTTTTGGCTTGCTCCACCGTTCTCTAGCTTGCTCCACCGTTCTCTGGCTTGCTCCACCGTTCTGTGGCTTGTTCCACCGTTCTCTGGCTTGCTCCACCATTCTCAGGCTTGCTCCACCGTTGTTAGGATTGCTGCACCGTTCTCTGGCTTGCTCCACCGTTCTCTGGCTTGCTCCACCATTCAATGGCTTGCTCCACCGTTCTCTTGCTTGCTCTACCTTTCCTCGGTTGCTCCACCGTTCTCTGGCTTTCTCCACCGTTCTCTAGCTTGCTCCATTGTTCTCCGGCTTGCTCTACCGCTCTCTGGGCTTGCTCCATCGTTTTCTGGCTTGCTCCACCGTTTTCTGGCTTGCTCCACCGTTCTCTAGCTTGCTCCATTGTTCTCCGGCTTGCTCTACCGCTCTCTGGGCTTGCTCCATCGTTTTCTGGCTTGCTCCACCGTTTTCTGGCTTGCTCCACCGTTCGTTGGCTTGCTCCACCGTTCTCTGGCTTGCTCCACCATTTTCTGGCTTGCTCCACCATTCTCCGGCTTGCTCCATCGTTCTCTTTCTTGCTCCACTGTTCTTTGGCTTGCTCCATCGTTCTCTGGCTTGCTCCACCATTTTCTGGCTTGCTCCACCATTCTCCGGCTTGCTCCATCGTTCTCTTTCTTGCTCCACTGTTCTTTGGCTTGCTCCATCGTTCTCTGGATTGATCCACTGTGTTCAGGCTTGCTCGACCATTCCCTGGCTTCATCCACTAGTCTCCGGCTTGCTCTACCTTTGCCTCAATTGCTCCACTGTTCTTTGGCTTGCTCCATCGTTCTCTGGATTGATCCACTGTGTTCAGGCTTGCTCGACCATTCCCTGGCTTCATCCACTAGTCTCCGGCTTGCTCTACCTTTGCCTCAATTGCTCCACTGTTCTTTGTCTTACTCCACCATTCTCTAGCTTGATCTATTGTTCCCTGGCTTGCTCTACCTTTCTCTGGCTTGCTCCACCTATCTCTGGCATACTCCTCCTTTCTCAGCCTTGCTCCACCTTCCTCTGGCTTGCTCGACCATTCCCTGGCTTGCTCTACCTTTCTCTGGCTTGCTCCACCTATCTCTGGCATACTCCTCCTTTCTCAGCCTTGCTCCACCTTCCTCTGGCTTGCTCGACCGTTCTCTGGCTTACTCCGCAATTCTCTGGCTTCCTTCACCATTCTCTAGCTTGCTCCACTGTTCTCTGGCTTCCTCCACCGTGCTCTGGCTTGCACCACCTTTCTCTGGCTTTCTCCACCTTTCTCAGGCTTGCTCCACCAGTTCCTGGCTTCCGCCACCGTTCTGTGGCTTGCTCCACCATTCTCTGGCTTGCTTTACCATTCTTTGGCTTGCTCCACCGTTCTGTGGCTTGTTCCACCATTCCGTGGCTTGCTCCACCATTCTCTGGCTTGCTCTTCCTTTCCCTCGGTTGCTCCACCGTTCTCTGGCTTACTCCACCATTCTTTGGCTTACTCCACTGTTCTTTGGCTTGCTCCACTGTTCTCAAGCTTGCTCCACTGTTCTTTGGCTTGCTCCATTGTTCTCTGGCTTACTCCACCATTCTTTGGCTTACTCCACTGTTCTTTGGCTTGCTCCACTGTTCTCAAGCTTGCTCCACTGTTCTTTGGCTTGCTCCATTGTTCTCTGGCTTGCTGTACTGTTCTCTGGCCTGCTCCAACATGCTCTGGCTTGCTCCACCGTTCTGTGGCTTGCTCCATTGTTCTCTGGCTTGCTCCACGGTCCTCTGGCTTACTCCACTGTTCTCTGGCTTGCTCCACCATTCTCTTCGGCTCCACCGTTCCCTGGCTTGCTCCACCGTTCTCTGGCTTACTCCACCGTTCTCTAGCTTGCTGCACCGTTCTCTGGCTTGCTCCCCAGTTCTCAGGTTTGTTGCACTGTTGTCAGGCTTGCTCCACCGTTCTCTTGCTTGCTCCTCCGTTCTCTGGTTTGCTCCATTGTTCTCTGGCTTGCTCCCCAGTTCTCAGGTTTGTTGCACTGTTGTCAGGCTTGCTCCACCGTTCTCTTGCTTGCTCCTCCGTTCTCTGGTTTGCTCCATTGTTCTCTTGCTTGCTCCACTGTTCTCTGACATGCTCGACCATTTTCTTGCTTAATCTACCATTCTCTGGCTTGCTCCACCGTTCTCTGGCTTGCTCCACCATTCCCTGGCTTGCTCCATCGTTCTCTGGCTTGCTCCACCATTCCCTGGCTTGCTCCATCGTTCTCTGGCTTGCTCTACCCTTCCTTGGGTTGCTCCACCGTTCTCTGGCTTACTCCACCATTCTCTAGCTTGATCCATTGTTCTCTGGCTTACTCCACCGTTCTGTAGCTTGCTCCACCATTCTCTTGCTTGCTCCACCGTTCTTTTGCTTGCTCAACCGTTATTTGGCTTGCTCCAGCGTTCTCTGACATGCTCCATCATTATCTGGCTTGCTCCACCATTCTCAGGCTTGCTCCACTGTTCTCAAGCTTGCTCCTCCGTTCTTTGGCTTGCTCCACCATTCTCTAGCTTGCTCCACCGGTCTCTAGAGTTCTCCACCGTCTTCTGGCTTGCTCTACCAATCTCTGTCTTGCTCCACCAATCTCTGGCTTGCTCCACCTGTCTCTGGCTTGCTCCATCTTTCTTTGGCTAGCTCCACCTTTCTCAGCCTTGCTCCACCTTCCTTTGGCTTGCTCCACTGGGCTCTCACTTGCTCCCCCATTCTCTAGCTTGCTCCACCATTCTCTAGGTTGCTGCACCGTTCTCTGGCTTGCTCCACCTTCCTTTGGCTTGCTCCACTGGGCTCTCACTTGCTCCCCCATTCTCTAGCTTGCTCCACCATTCTCTAGGTTGCTGCACCGTTCTCTGGCTTGCTCCACCGTTCTCAGGCTTGCTCTTCCTTTCTCTGGCTCTCTCCACCGTTCTCTGGATTGCTCCACCGTTCTCTGGCTTGCTCCACCATTCTCTTGCTTGCTCCACCGTTCTTTGGCTTGCTCCTCCATTCCCTGGCTTGCTCCACCGTTCTCTGGCTTGCTGCACCGTTCTTTTGCTTGCCCCACCGTTCTTTGGCTTGCTCAATCGTTCTCTGGCTTTCACCACCGTTATCTAGCTATCTCAGCCGTTCTCTGGCTTTCTCCACCGTTCTCAGGCTTGCTCCACAGTTGTCAGGCTTGCTCTACCGTTCTCTGAGATTCTCCATCGTTCTCTGGCTTGCTCCATTGTTCCCTGGCCTGCTTCACTGTTATCTGGCTTGCTCCACCATTCTCTGGCTTGCTCCACTGTTCTCTGGCTTGCTCCACCATTCTCTGGCTTGCTCCACCATTCCCTGGCTATCTCCACCGTTCTCTGCCTGAGATATGGCTAGTCGGGGTCTTTTTGTACACTGTTAGATGGGTGTATAGTTACCTAGGTCAGAAGGTAGTTTCCTAGAAGGATACGAGGATTCTACCAGTTTTTTGGTATGTACGGCCATTTTAGGTCTGCTAAGAATTTCTAAACACACCTACTTCACGTACATCTATTTACGTGACAACTACATCTGCAACCCTGTCAATTTCACACATACTCGCACATTTAGTGTATGAGTGAGTGTATGTGGTGGAAGTCGTGAGACGTACACTAGTGTACATCTCGTGACTTCCGAGAATCTCTCACGAGAGTACACTAGTGTATACTCGGTATCGGACATCGATCGATAAAGACCCTCGCGGCCGAGACAACTAGATTCATGGTGCACAAAGACAACTGGACAGTAATATGTAAGTAAAGGTTGTACAAAAATGACAAGGTAGGAAAGTAGGTACATATTAGGTCACTTAATCTTCCACCATCTGTTTTCATTACATTAAATGAAACATTTGAAACATAGTTGTTTCTAGGAAATAAACAACTCTTGAAGGGAAGTTTCTATCAATGTTCCTAGGATGTCCACACAGCATGTACAATGTAACATGAGTGTACAATTCACATGTGATTGGTCACAAATGTTGGAGAAAGCCACAGACTAGTTGAGCAAGCCAGAGAACGATGGAGCAAGCCAGAGAATGATGGAGCAAGCCAGAGAAAGGTGGAGCAAGCCAGAGAATGGTGGAGCAAGCCAGAGAAAGTTGGAGCAAGCCAGAGAAAGGTAGAGCAAGCCAGAGAACGGTTAAGCAAGCCAAAACTGGTGGAGCAAGGCAGAAAAAGGTGGAGCAAGCTAGAGAACAGTGTAGCAAGCCAGAGAACGGTGGAGCAAGCCACAGAACGGTGGAGCAAGCCAGGGAACGGTTGAGCAAGCCAGAGAACGATGGAGCAAGCCAGGGAAACATGGAGCAAGCCGGAGAACGGTGGAGCAAGGCAAGGAAAGGTAGAGCAAGCTACAGAATGGTGGAGCAAGCCAGAGAACGGTAGAGCATGCCAGATAACAGTGGATCATGCAAAAGAACGGTGGAGCAAGCCAGAGAACGGTGGAGCAAGCCACAAAACAGTGGAGCAAGCCAGAGAACGGTGGAGCAAAGCTGAGAACGGTGGAGCAAGCCTGAGAATGGTGGAGCAAGCAAGAGAAACGGTGGAGCAAGCCAGAGAACGGTGGATTAAGCCAGAAAACGGTGGAGCAAGCTAGAGAACGGTGGAGCAAGCTAGAGAACGGTGGAGCAAGCCAGAGGATAGTGGAGCAAGCCAGAGAACGGTGGAGCAAGCCACAATACGGTGGAGTAATCCAGAGAACAGTGGAGTAAGCTAGAGAACAGTGAGGCAAGCCAGAGAATGGTGGAGCAAGCCACAGAAAGGTGGAGCAAGCCACAGAAAGGTGGAGCAAGCCACAGAAAGGTGTAGAAATCACGAGAAAGGTGGTGCTAGCCAGAGATTGGTGGAGCAAGACAGAGATTGGTGAAGCAAGTCTGAGAACGGTGGAGCAAGCCAAAGAACAGTGGAGCAAGTCAGAGAATGGTGGAGCAAGTAAGAGAACTGTGGAGCAAGCCAGAGAATGGTAGAGCAAACCAGAGAACGGTAGAGCAAGCCAGAAAATGATGGAGCAAGCTAGAGAACGGTGGAGCAAGCCAGAGAATGGTGGTGCAAGCCAGAGAAAGTTGGAACAAGCCAGAGAAAGTTGGAGCAAGCCAGAGAATGGTGGAGCAAGGCAAAGAACGGTGGAGCAAGCCAGGGAAAGGTGGAGCAAGCCAAAAAAAGGTGGAGCAAGCTAGTAAAAGGTGGAGCAAGCCAGGAAAAAGGTGGAGCAAGCCAGAGAACGGTGGAGCAAGCCAGAAAAAGGTAGAGCAAGCCAGAGAATGGTGGAGCAACCCAGAGAAAGGTGGAGTAGGCCTAAGAAAGGTGGAGCAAGCCAGAGAAAGGTGGAGTAGGCCTGAGAAAGGTGGAGCAAGCCAGAGAAGGAAAAAAAAAACACTAATGGACTCTTGTGAAAGAGTTTCCCAGAAGTTGCGAGATGTACACTAGTGTTCATCTCGCGACTCCCGGGAAACACTCACACAAGATTTCATTAGTGTATATTTTTGTACCCCCCCAGATACACCGCCTCATACACTCGCCTCATATACTCTCCCGTATTGGGCAGGGGAGAGTGATCCATGGACATTGCTCGGTCCATCCCCCCCCTCCTGGATTGTATATGCTGAGTGTATGAGTGAGTGTATGTGGTGGAAGTCGCAAGACGTACACTAGTGTACATCTCGCGCAAGACGTACACTAGTGTACATCTCTCGACTTTCAAGAAACTCTTTCACAAGAGTTCATTAGTGTATTTTGTTTTCGTACCCCTCCACATACACCGCCTCATACACTCGCCTCATACACTTTTCCGTATTGGGAGGGAGGGGGAGACTGATCCGTCGACATCGCTCGGTCTACCCCCCCTCCCGGATTGTATATAGTGAGTGTATGAGGGAGTGTATGTGGTGGAAGTCACAAAACGTACACTAGTGTACGTCTCGCGACTTCCAAGAAACTCTCTCACAAGGATTCATTAGTATACTTTTTGTGTACCCTCCCAGATACACCGCCTCATACACTCGCCTCATACATTTTCCCGTATTGGGGGGGAGGGAGACTGATCCATCGACATCCCTCAGTCTATCCCCCCCCTGGATTGTACATGGTGAGTGTATGAGTGAGTGTATGTGGTGGGGGTAGTGAGACGTACACTAGTGTACATCTCGTGACTTCCGGGAAACTCTCTCACAAGAGTACACTAGTGTGTATTCGGTATAGGAAAAAAGACCCTCGCAGCCAAGACAACTCAATTCATGGTGCGCAAAGACAACTGGACAGTAATAGGTAAGTAAAGCTTGAAGAAAAATGACAAGGTAGGAAACTAGGTACATATTAGGTCACTTAATCTTCCATCATCTCTTCTTATTACACTTTTTTAAAACAAAGTTGTTTCTAGAAAATAGACAACTGTTGAAGGGAAGCTTCAACAGGTGATTGGTCACAAATGTTGCAGCAAGCCAGAGAACGGTTGACCAAGCAAGAGAACGATGGAGCAAGCCAGAGAACGATGGAGCAAGCCACATAAAGGTGGAGCAAGCCACAGAACGGTGGAGCAAGCCAGAAAAAGTTGGAGCAAGCCAGAAAAAGGTAGAGCAAGCCAGAGAACGGTGAAGCAAGCCAGAAAACGGTGAAGCAAGACAGAGAAAGGTGGAGCAAGCTAGAGAACAGTGGAGCAAGCCAGAAAACGGTGGAGCAAGCCACAAAACGGTGGAGCAAGCCAGGGAACGGTTGAGCAAGCCAGAGAATGGTGGAGCAAGCCAGAGAACGGTGGAGCAAGCCTGAGAACGGTGGAGCAAGCCTGAGAACGGTGGAGCAAGCCTGAGAACGGTGGAGCAAGCCTGAGAACGGTGGAGCAAGCCTGAGAACGGTGGAGCAAGCCTGAGAACGGTGGAGCAAGCCTGAGAACGGTGGAGCAAGCCTGAGAACGGTGGAGCAAGCCTGAGAACGGTGGAGCAAGCCAGAGAACGGTGGAGCAAGCCAGAGAACCATGCAACAAGCCAGAGAACGGTGGAGCAAGCCAGAGAACGGTGGAGGAAGCTAGAGATCAGTGGAGCAAGCCAAAGAACGGTGGAGCAAGCCACAGTACGGTGGAGTAAACCAGAGAACGGTGGAGCAAGCCAGAGAACAGTGAGGCAAGCCAGAGAATGGTGGAGCAAGCCACAGAAAGGTGGAGCAAGCCACGGAAAGGTGGAACAAGCCAGAGAAAGGTGTAGAAATCCAGAGAAAGGTGGTGCTAGCCAGAGATTGGTGGAGCAAGACAGAGATTGGTGAAGCAAGTCAGAGAACGGTGGAGCAAGCCAAAGAAGAGTGGAGCAAGTCAGAGAATGGTGGAGCAAGTCATAGAACTGTGGAGCAAGCCAAAGAACGGTGGAGCAAGCGAGAGAACGGTAGAGCAAGCCAGAAAATGATGGAGCAAGCTAGAGAACGGTGGAGCAAGCCAGAGAATCGTGGTGCAAGCCAGAGAAAGTTGGAGCAAGCCAGAGAAAGTTGGAGCAAGGCAGAGAATGGTGGAGCAAGCCACAGAACGGTGGAGAAAGCCAGAGAACGGTGGAGCAAGCCAGTGAACGGTAGAGCAAGCCAGGGAAAAGTGGAGATAGCCAGGGAAAGGTGGAGCAAGCCAGAGAATGATTGAGCAAGCCAAAGAACGGTGGATCAGGCCAGCAAATGGTGGAGCTAGCCACGGAAAGGTGGAGCAAGCCACAGAATGGTGGAGCAAGCCAGAGAACGGTGGAGCAAGCCAAAGAACATTGAAGCAAGCCCAAGAACGGTGGAGAAAGCCAGAGAACGGTGGAGCAAGTAAGAGAACCGTGGATCAAGCCAAAAAATGGTGGAGCGAATCAGGGAAAGGTGGAGCAAGCTAGAGAACGGTGGAGCAAGCCAGATAACAGTGGAGCAAGCCAGAGAACGGTGGAGCAAGCCAGGGAAAGGCGGAGCAAGCCAAAGAAAGGTGGAACAAGGCAATAAAATGTGGAGCAAGCCATGAAAAAGGTGGAGCAAGCCAGAGAATGTTGGAGCAAGCTAGAAAGAGGTGGAGCAAGCCAGAGAACGGTGGAGCAAGCCAGAGAAAGATGGAGTAGGCCAGAGAAAGGTGGAGCAAGCCAGAGAATGGTGGAGCAAGCCAGAGAACGGTGGAGCAAGCGAGATGACGGTTGTTAGAAACATGATTCCGACAAGGTCCTCTCCATAACATACACCCTCGGATAATCTGAGCTCTCGATACAGGTTCAGGTCTCGCACCGAACCTCCTCAACAATGGCTGGATGGTTACGACCATTCCACCAGAGTCGAGCCGGCCCTAATAAGAGACCACATCGCTACGCGTACGGCTAGCAGACAGAAGTTGTGAATACTTGTTTGTCCTGTTCTGTTGTATATACGGAGGATGTTTATTCCCTCCCAAAGATAACCATAACAGTTATACTCATCATGTTCCCCTTTCGTTCTGCGGCTTTGCCACGGTGTCCTCACTCTGCTCACCTCTCCATAGTATACACTCTTGACAAATCTTTGTTGAGAGCGAATAGTCAAGGCATCCCCTAATAAAGTGAGGGCTGTCACTCGCGTGTGGCTAGCGAAAAGAAGTTGTTGCTTTGCTATTGTCTCCTATTCTGACCTTTTATACTGAGAATATTCAATCCCTTGGGTTAGCCAGAACAATTATTCCCATCCTGTTCCCCTTTGGTTCCACGGCCTCACCTCCGTGTTCTCGCTCTGCTCACTCATTGCTCCTATTGTCTTTGCCAACCATTCTCAGCTCGGCCCTCTTTGCTCCATCATCCTTCGCTGAACTCGCATCAATCCATCACTCGCTTTGCTCTTCCTTTCTCTCACTGGCTCCTGTCTACCTCGCATCTTTGGTGCCTTGGCCTTACTCAAGCTCTACGACTATTTGTGCCTTTCTACTTGCGTCATTTAGCAGACGTGCTTGTGCATGTCCCGTTGCTTCTGCCTGCTTCTGCCCATGCCGTCTTCGCTCCTTGCATTATTCTTACATGGTATCAGAGCATCAGACAACACCACCTGGTGTCCCGTGACCCACTCATTGCTTTGCGGCCGCACGTGCTTTCTTCCTCTGTCCAATATCTCTCTGTCACTGCCACTTCGCGCCTCCTCGCTTTATCAACAGCTGACATCCGTAGTTGCGCTCGAAGTGCCCCTCGCGTTGAAGTGTCGTCTTGTCATCCTGATCAAACCGAGCGCCCACTCCGTGCCCGTGGCAGCCAGTCGATGACTCGTCGTCAATAATAGCTACAAGCAGCTCTCGAGCCACAATATACTGTCATCTTCTTAGAAGCTTCCTACTACCCACCACCTGCCGTCGCTTCGTTACTTTAGCCTCCAAAAGTGGCATCGTCTTCCTCACCTGCTCCATCTGTTTCATCTGCTCCACCTGTCCCATCCACATCAGCTTCCTCCATCCATCCATCAGGATCCCTGCTCCCGCACCGCCTCTTTACTTTGTCAGTAGCAGGGGATTGTTATCCATTGCCAGGACATCGGACACCACGAGTCTTCCTACTCCCTCTTTGCGTTAGCTGGAGAACAAGACGTCACTCTCCTGGCATCAGCAAACCAGTGTCACTGCTCACTGCACGACCTCTTCTGCTGCAGGAAACTTTCTCTTGCTGTCAGGATATCGGACACCACCGGTCTTCCTGCTCACGCTTCAAGCCAACCAAGGAACAAGCCTTCACTCTCCTGACAAGCAGAGCAGCTGGCTACCTCGCCTTTGCCTACTGTCGCCTCCCTCGCTTCTCGACCATCCGCCATCTCGCTCCTGCCGTCACACCTCCATCACTCTATTCCTCCTCTCTCGCCACGCCAGCATTGTCCTCATCAGCAGCCTCTCTATCAGCCTCCGCCCTTCCTCCTCACTCCTCATCATCATCCGTCATCTCCTCTAGCCTACCGTTACATTTGCTTCATCCCCTCTTCTTCTGTCCTCCTTGAGCCGCTTCTGCATCAGCCTCATCTTCTTCATCATCAACAACATCATTCTCTTCATTTGTTGCGTTGCACACGTGGTTTTGCCCCTGGGCCCACTCTGCCATCATTCATTCCTCCACTTCCGCTTTTGTCATCCGCTCGGCACAAGGATCCGCCCGGTCGCATCGCCTACTTCGCGACGACCTGCACCCATGCCAAAACGTTCGCAGTGCACGCGGTTTGTCCCTGTGCCCACTCCTATATCAGCAAGCTTCCGCCTCCTCATCAGCACTCATCAGCATCTGTGGCCAGCCCGAGGACCTCCACGAGCTATCTGTCCGCTTTGCAGTAGCCTGCATCCACGCCGGCAACAGAATTCTCGCGGTGCATCAGCTTTTGCCTTCCACTTGCCGCATCTATCTTTCTACGCAGCAGCGCACGTGGTTTCACCCCTGCGCCCACTCCACCATCTTTTGTTCCTCCACTTCCGCCTTCCTCATCTGCTCGGCACACGGATCCGCCCGGTTGCATCACCCGTTTCGTAACGACCTGCACCCACGCCGAAACATCCACAGCGCACGTGGTTCTGTCCATGCGCCCACTCCGCCATCTGTCGCTCCTCCGCCATCATCCGCTTTCATCATCTGCTCGGCACAAGGATCTGCCTGGTCGCATCGCCTGTTTTGCGAGGACCTATGCCCATGCCAAGAATTCCCCAGCGCACGCGGCTCGCCCCTACGCCCAGTTTCCGTTACCATCCTCCTCCGCCTTCTCATCAGCAAGCTTCAGCATCTGTGGCCAGCACAAGGATCTGTACGAGCTTGCTGCCTGTTGTGCAGCAGTCTGCACTCACGCTCGCAGCAGGTTTCTCGTGGTGCGTCGTTGTTTTTCCTTCCCCTTACCACACCCTACTCCTCTTTGGCGTCCACAGTGCACATGGTTCCATCCCTGCATTCTGTACTCTGGTGCACCTGGTTTATCCTCCACTCATGTTTGGACATGGACCCCCCAACAACTTCCGTACATGGGTCCGTGGGCCGGACACAAATCCACATGTGGTCGCTTTGATTCGTGACATCCGAGTACTCAAGTTCATCGATGAAGAAGATACTAACTTCATCAAATGGGAGGACACACTGCTGTGTGTCACTCAAAAAGTGACAGTCCGTGGTTTCCGCCTCAAGCGATTATTCATAGACCCAGTGCTTTGGTCCGCACGCCAAAACCGAGCCTACCGGACAAACTATTACCACGCTCTCATCCATGCGCGAGCTCTCCTACTCGCAACCAAAGACCTCCCCCTCCACAACATCATCATATTTGGAGGTCTAAATATGTCCACCATTGTGGACAACATTGAAGATTTGTGTGCACAAGGAGAAACTCTTGAATAAACAGAGTGTCAAAGAAGAGTACCAAGGGGATACATACCCCAAGGACTCAACCCGTACCGGCTTCCTTCTCCTCCTTCACTGCCATCAACTCTATCTCCAACACCAGAACCCTCTACAAAAGAAGAGTCTGCTCCCTCAGAAGGCTCCGCAGAGGACAACACGTAATTCCACCGGAGATGTGTCCACTTCTAACCTTATCGGTGTGCCCCGGGGTGTTAGCAAATCACACCGATAAGGCATCTCAATTCGGTTCAGGTCCTGGACCGGACCAACTTGACCAACGGCTCTCGACAAACATCCGTTGAGACCAAACAGTCAAGGCTGTAGTAAAACGGCCCCCGGTTGGAGGCAGTTCAACCATGGCCCGATGGGTCTACTGTGTGTTCACGGCTATGTTTTGTGCGGGTGGTTTTGAGTCTAAGCGTGAGCTTTCTGGTCGCCCCGCGCTATGTTTTTGGGAGTTGAATGCATTTGTGAGACAGTCACTTTTGCGAAGGGAATAACGCGAATTTTCTTTTTTTAACATTGACATGATCTCAACATTTGTAGGGCTAGTCATGAGCTCTCCAATGCACCAAACCGTGCGTGATTCGGATCACCGTAGCTCCCGCTAGGTCATCCGAAGCGCCGCACCCCATATCAGCCGCTCAGTCGGCGGCGCGCACCACGTCGCCCGCCGAGGCGCCCTCAGACATCAAGGACCCATCAAAAACGCCACTCCGGAGGCGGAGATGTCCCTACGCGTAGTGGCGGCACCCTTTGCGCCTTTGGGGTCTGTTTCGATGACTTAATCATCGAGTTTGGTGATGGGGATTGATGTGGGTCGAAACTTGTTCGCGGACCTTCAGTCGAAACCCCGAGTAACAAACTGTACTACTGAGTTCCGGACTCCGAGCCAGGATTTTGGCAAAGTCCCTCAGTAAAAAACTGCACTCCTGAAATCCGGCGGATCATCCACCGGATGCCTCGGCAGATCTTCCGGAGCAAAATCCCCAGATGGCATTTTGTTACTCGTTCAGGTCAATTATTCACCGGAAGTCGAACCGCGGCCGGATCCCAGAACCGCCGCGCACATCCCAACTTTGGAAGCCCATATCTCCCTCGTTACTAGTCCGATTACGGTGAAACAAATTCCACCGGATTGAGCAACTTGTCAACTTTCAGGGACAATCCTCCATTTTAGGATCCGAGCAGTGCACGAGTCGCCAGATCCGTCGACGAGGATTTTCCTCTCTGTGGCGCCTCGTCGGCGCCTCCCGGCGCCGCACTTGGGCATGCAGAGGGGCAAATCTTCAACATTCTCCCCTTGAACCTGCCATGCCCGCTGCTCCTGCTTGCTCTCACTCATCTTCCGCTGCGCCCTCCAGCCCATCATAGCTGGTCATCCCAAGCCCGGCCACGCTCAAAGCATGCCGGTCCACGGGTTGCGCTTTGGTCAAGCAATCCGCAAGCATGTTGTGCCTGCTGCAGTGTTGCAGCACCACCTGCCCCTCTTCAACCATGTCCCGTGCGTAGTGGTAACGCATATCAATGTGCTTCGTCCTCCCGTGCTGCATCGGATTGTTGGTCAGCGAGATTGAGCCGGTGTTGTCCTCTTGCACCACCGTAGGCTCCTGCTGCGACACGCCCAGCTCCCCCAGCAACCTGCCGAGCCACACTGCCTCCTTGACCGCCTCCGCCAGCGCGATGTACTCTACTTCCACTATGGAGATGGCGACACAGTCTTACATTCTGCTACACCACGAGACCGCGGCACCAGCGACGAAGAACACGTAGCCGGATGTGCACTTCCACTTCTCCACATCGCCAGCATAGTCTGCGTCCGTGTAGCAGACCAGACGCAAGGGGTCCGCCCACCCCTTGCCGTTGAACCTCAAGCACGCATGCCGCGTTGCCTGCAGGTAGCGGAGGATGCGCTTGACCGCCTGCCATTGTAGTGGCCCTGGATCAGCCACGTACCTGCTCACTTGGCCCACCCCGTAGGCCAGGTCTGGTCGAGTCGCCACCATGGCGTACATGAGGCTGCCCACCGTCAATTGGTAGGGCACCCCTGCCATATCCTCCCGCTCCTTTTTTGTTTGC
Source organism: Penium margaritaceum (assembly GCA_023375785.1). Classification (NCBI taxonomy): domain Eukaryota; kingdom Viridiplantae; phylum Streptophyta; class Zygnematophyceae; order Desmidiales; family Peniaceae; genus Penium; species Penium margaritaceum. Next base: position 75,573 of record SZWC01001666.1, read on the forward strand.
GGCGCCATTGCCGCACTCTGTTCACAGGTCGTGGAGACTGAACTGCCAACTGGTTTGCAGTCCTCCATGCCGTACCGCTTAAGCACCTCGGCCACGTATTTGGCCTGTCCCAGCTCAAGCGTGCGTGCCCTCTGGTTCCGCATAATGCTCACCCCGAGGTAGTACTCTAGCTCCCCCATGTCCGACATCTGGAATCTGCTGCTCAGCTGCTCTTTCAGCTGCTGTAGGCTTGCCAAATCCGTCGAGCACACAATCAAGTCGTCCACGTAAAGTGCAACGATCTGATGGAGCTGTTTGTCACGCCGCACGTACACGCTGTGATCCGCCTCACAGTGCTTGAAGCCGAGTTATGCCATGAAGTTGTCCATCTGTTGGTACCAGCATCTGGGCGATTGTTTGAGCCCCTACAAGGACTTCCGTAGCTTACACACCTTGCCCTCTGGCGCCTCCACCCCCTCTGGCACCTCCATGTAGATCGTTTTGTCTATGATGCCGTTGAGGAAGGCCGTCTTTACGTCCATTTGGTGGAGCTCCATGTCCTTCGCGGCCGCCACCGCAAGGATCGCCCGGATGCTTATGAACTTGGCGACGGGAGCAAATGTCTCATCAAACTGCTCCCCCTTATGCTTTGCGTAACCCTTCGCCACCAGCCGCGCCTTCTATTTGTCAACCACACCTTCCTTTGTGAACTTGGTCTTAAAGACCCACTTTGAGCCGATGACCTTGGCATCTTTCGGCCTGTCAACCAGCTCCCACGTATCATTTTCCATGATGGACGCCAGCTCCGCTTTGATGGCTGTGTCCCATTGATCCCCTTTGGGCCGTGCAAGCGCCTCTTGCACGGTAGTCGGCTCCGTTGATGCAGCTAGCATGCACCGCGTCATGCCAATCCATCGACCGGTGCGTGCGTCGAAGCGCTTCCCCGCTTTTTTCTGCCTCCCGCTGCGGCGTGGTAGTATTGGTGGCGCATCGTCACTTTGCTGCGATCCCTCCGACTCAGCACGCTCCAGTGAATCATCGACCGGACGGCTCACCGAGGATCTCTCTCGTTCTGGCGAAACATCGTCCGAACGACCGGCATGTCCGGTGGATTTTCCACAGACGCCCGATGCACACTCTGCCAGGAGTGCGCGCCTTGGCACCCTCGACGCCTAATCCGCCGGATCCTTCCAGTGGATATCCTCATTAGCTTGATTGTCATCGGAGTCCTTCGCATCGGCTGCCATCACTGGTGCACCTTCACGCTGTGATGCCGCATCCTCAACTTCAACGTCCGCCGGCTCCTTCTCGTAATCAAGGAGCTGGAACCACTCCCCCATCTTTGCGGAGTCCACCACGCCCGCATCGTTGCTGCTGATGTAGCTCAGCTGCTCGTCAAACTCGATGTCTCGGCTGCGGATTACCTCCTCCTTGCGCATGTCGTAGAGCCTGTACGCCTTATGCGCGCTCCCATAGCCAAGGAAGAGATACGAATTTGCCCGCGGCTCCAGCTTGCTGTCACGCCTCTGCGCAGCCTGCACCACCGCGTGCGTCTTGCACCCGAACACTTTCAAGTGTGCCACACTTGGCTTGCGCCCGCTCCAAACCTCCTGCGGCGTCTTCCAGCCGCTCCTCACCTTTAGCACCAATGTAGGAGTGAGTTTGATGGTGTAGCTCGCCGTACGCAGAGCTTCTGCCCAGAAGCTTTGCGACAATTCCGCATCCACTAACATGGTCCGTACCATGTTCAGCAGCGTCTGGTTTGCCTGCTCCGCCACGCCATTTGATTGAGGCAAATACGGCGTAGTTTGTTGCCATTTTATGCCCTGTTGCTTCATCCACCCGCTACAGCCCACGTACTCTCCGCCATTGTCGCTGCATAGTGCTCTAACCTTCCGGTCAGTCTGCCTCTCCACCGCGGTGACATACTCCTTCAGGCGGTCCAGGACCTCGCCTTTCCACTTCATGAAGTACACGAAGAGTTTTCTGTTGTAGTCATCAATGAAGGTGACAAAGTAACACGCGCCGCTCTTTGAGGCCGTCTTGAATGGTCCGCACACGTCGCTGTGCATGACCTCCAGCAGGTCCGAGGCGCGATTCACGTTCTCGTTGAACGGTTTGCGCCGCGCCTTGCCCAAAATGCAAGGCTCACACTTTTTGTGCTTTGCTGCATCTGTCGCCTCTTCTGCACCGTTGATGACGAGGCCGCATACCAGCTCACGCTTCGCCATCTCCTTCACGATTGCGAGTGAGGAATGCCCTAGTCATTGGTGCCAGACCTCAAGATTAGCTCCCCCTCCTTTGGCCAGGTTCACGGTGCGTTCCTACAATTCTGCTGAGTCTGTCGCTGCGAGGATCACCTTGGTCTCCATGATGTAGAGGCCTCCCTCGCGCTTAGCCTCCAGCACGGGCTCGCCGCCACCGTCCTTCTGCACGACTGCCCCTCTTCTCCTGAAGAGCACCTCGTACCCCTTGTCAGTCAGGCGGCTAACACTTAGAATGTCAGCCAAGTCGGGTACATGCTGCACGTCCTTGATGACGCGCTGCACCCGCTTTCCGCCAACCACCACCTCCACGTCCACGACTCCTTGGCCAGCCGCCGGCTCGACCTTGTCGTTTGCGACCACCATGGATTTGCTAGACTTGGTGTAGTTGATAAACCCGACCTTCTTGACTTGGGTATGCTCCTTCGCTCCGGAGTCAAGGCATCGCCGGTTGGCCTTCTTGAGGTAGTGGTTTTGAGTGCCATTGAGGAGCGCCTTCTTGCCTTTGGCGTCTTTGCCACCGGCCTTTGCCTCCTCGGTTAACTCACGGGCCCAATGGCCCTCCTTGCCCCAGTTACGGCACGCACCCTTCTTGGCGTCCTTCTTGCCGCTGCCATGTCTGCCACCTCCCTTGGCCCCTCTTCCGCCACCACACATTTTGGTAACGAGGGCCGATGAGGACGACGAGGACTCCCCGCAGCTCCGTCGCTGCACCTTGTTGTGGATGTACTCTGCGACCTTGCCATAGTTGAGTTTGTCCTCTGCCCATCCTCCCAAGACTGTAATGAGAGGGCTCCAACTGTCAGGCTGGGCCATGAGGAGAGCCATCGCCTGCTGCTGCGTGTCGATCTTCCACCCCATATCGTTGCATTGTGAGGCGAGCGACTCAATCTGCTGCATGGCGGTGATGACATCATCTCCCTCCTCGATGCTCACCGTCAGTAGTCGCTTCATCGCAAAGATTTCATTCGCCAGCGACTTGGATTGATGGATTGCACAGAGTTTTTGCCAAGCTTCGGCTGCCAGCTTGCAGCCCTGGAAGTTGTCCCACTACGACTCGGCCGTCCCGGACACCAGCAGCATGAGCGCCTCCATGTTCTTCTTTGCGAAGGCCTCCTTCTGCGCTTCCGTCGCCGTCGCTTCGTCGAGGACTTTCGTTCCCTTCGTGACCTCCAGTAGCCCCTTATGCGCGAGGTGCAGCTCAAAGTGCCACCTCCATAGCCCGTAGCCAGGGCCACCTGCATTCTTTGGGATAGGCTGCGTCTCCTTCTGCGCCATTTGCGTAGTCTTCAACTCCGGGGCCTCAGAACTTGACGGCGATGTCGTCCCTGATGACAGTCCCGTCCGCCGCGAAAGTCGTGAGCGATTGTAGACCGGTCAGGGTTGTGGGTCCATAACCCTTTGTAGTAAAACGGCCCCCAGGTGGAGGCAGTTCCAACGTGGCCCGACGGGTCTACTGTGTATTCACGGCTATGTTTTGTGCGGGTGGTTCTGAGTTTAAGCGTGAGCTTTCTGGTCGCCCCGCGCTATGTTTCTGGGAGTTGAAGGCATTTGTGAAACAGTCACTTTTGCGAAGGGAATAACGCGATTTTGCATTTTCTTAACATCAACATGATCTAAACATTTGTAGGCCTAGTAATGAGCTCTCCAACGCACCAAAGCGTGCGTGATTCGGATCACAGTAGCTCCCGCTACGTCATCCGAAACGCAGCACCCCAAATCAGCCGCTCTGTTGGCAGCGCGCACCACGTCGCCCGCCAAGGCGCCCTCGGACATCAAGGACCCATCAAAAACGCCACTCCGGAGGCGCAGATCTCCCTACGCGTAGTGGCGGCGCCCTTTGCGCCTTTGGGGTCTGTTTTGATGACTTAATCATCGAGTTTGGTGATGGGGATTGATGTGGGACGAAACCTGTTCGCGGACCTTTAGTTGAAACCCCGAGTAACAAACTGTACTACTGAGTTCCGGACTCCGAGCCAGGATTTTGGCTAAGTCCCTCAGTAAAAACCTGCACTCCTGAAATCTGGCGGATCATCCACCGGACGCCTCGGCAGATCTTCCTAAGCAAAATCCCCAGATGGCATTTTGTTACTCGTTCCGGTCAATTATTCACCGGAAGTCGAACCGCGGCCGGCTCCCAGAACCGCCGCGCACACCCCAGCTTTGGAAGCCCATATCTCCCTCGTTACTAGTCCGATTCTGGTGAAACAACTTCCACCGGATTCAGCAACTTGTCAACTTTTAGGGGCTATCCTCCATTTGAGGATCCGAGAAATCCTCAAGTTGCCACATCCGTCGACGAGGATTTTCCTCTCTCTGGCGCCTCGTCGGCGCCTCCCGGCGCCACACTAGGGCATGGAGAGGGGCAAATCTTCAACAAAGGCATCCCCTAACAAAAGTGACAGCTTTCATCCGCCTCCGGCTTGCGGAAAGAAGCTGATGCTTTGCTATTGTATCATGTTCTCTCCTTTTATACCAATGGAGAAAGACACAGAAGATTGGAGCAAGCCAGAGAACGGTGGAGCAAGCCAAAGAATGGTGGCGTAAGCCAAAGAAAGGCAGAACAAGCCAGAGAAAGGTAGAGCAAGTCAGAGAACAGTGGAGCAATCCAAAGAACGGAGGAGCACGCCAGAGAACCATGGAGCAAGCCAGAGAATAGTGGAGCAAGCCAGAGAACCTTGGAAAACGCCAGAAGACGAAAGAGCAAGCGGGAGAACGGTGGTTTAAGCCAAAGAACGATGGAGAAAGCAAGAGAAATGTGAAGAAAGCCAGAGAACGGTGGAGCGAGCCAGTGAGATATGGAGCAAGCCAGAGAAAAGTAGAGCGAGACAAAGAATTATGGAGCAAGCCAGAAAACGGTAGAGCAAGCCAAAGAAAGGTGGAGCAAGCCAGAGAATGGTGGAACAAGCCAGAGAACAGAGAAGCAAGTGAGAGAATGGTGGAGCAAGCCAGAGAACGGTGAAGCAGGCTCGAGAACAGTGGAACAGGCCAGGACAGGTAAAGCAAGCCAGAGAATGGTGGAGCCAGTTAGAGAAGGGTGGAACAAGCGAGAGAACGGTGGAGCAAGCCAGAGACTCGTGGAGCAAGCCCGAGAACAGTGGAGCAAGCCAGAAAACGGTGGAGCAAGCTAGAGAATGGTGGAGAAAGCCAGAGAATGGCAGAGCAAGCCAAAGTACAGTGGAGCAAGGTAGAGGAAGGTGGAGCAAGCAAGAGCAAGGTGGAGCAAGCCAAAGAAAGGCGGAGCAAGCCAGAGAAAAGTAGAGCAAGCCAGAGATTGGTGGAGCAAGACAGAGATTGGCTGAGCAAGCCAGAAGACGGCAAAGAAATCCAGAGAACGGTGAAGCAAGCTAGAGAATGGTCGCGCAAGCCAGAGAACAGTGGAGCAAGCTTGAGAACTGTGAAGCAAGCCAGAGAATGGTGGAGCAAGCCAGATAACGATGGAGCAAGTCAAGCAACGGTGGAGAAAGCCAGAGAACGGTGAAGCAAGCCAGAGCATGGTGGAGAAAGCCAGACAATGGTGGAGCAAGCAAGAGCGGGGCTGAGCAAGCCAGAGAACGGTGGAGCAAGCCAGAGAACGATGGAGCAAGCCAGAGAAAGGAGGGGCAACCCAGAGAACGGTGGAGCAAGCCAAAGAAGAGTAGTGCAAGCCAGAGAACGGTGGAGCAAGCCAAAGAATGGTGGAGCAAGCCAGAGAATGGTAGAGCAAGCGAGAGAACAGTGTTGCCAGCCAGAGAACGGTGGAGCAAGCTAGAGAAAGGTGGAGCAAGCCAAAGAACGGTGGAGCAAGCCAGAGAACGGTGGAGCAAGCTAGAGAATGGTGGAGCAAGCCAGAGAATGGCAGAGCAAGCCAGATAACAGTGGAGCAAGCAAGAGGAAGGTGGAGCACGACTGAGAAGGGTGGAGCAAGCCAGAGAAATATGGAGCAAGCCAAAAACAGGTAGAGCAAACAAGATATTGGTGGAGCAAAACAGAGATTGGTTGAGCAAGCCAGAAGACGGTGGAGAGATCTAGAGAACAGTGGAGCAAGCTAGAGAATGGTGGAGCAGACCAGATAACAATAGAGCAAGTCAGAGAATGGTGGAGCGAGCCAATGAACGGTGGAGCAAGCCAAGGAATGGTAGAGCAATCCAAAGAACGGTGGAGCCAGCCAAAGAACATTGGAGCAAGCCAGAGAACGGTGGAGCAAGCCAGAGAACGATGGAGCAAGACAGAAAACAATGGAGTAAGCCAGAGGACGGTGGAGCAATCCAGAGAACGGTGGAGCAAGCCAGAGAATGGTGGAGCAAACCTAACAACAATAGAGCAAGCCTGAGAACGGTGGAGCCAGCAAGAAAACAGTGGAGCAAGCGAGAGAACGGTGGTGCATGTCAGAGAATGGTGGAGCAAGCCAGATAACGGTGGAGCAAGCCAGAGAATGGTGGAGCGAGCCAGAGAACGGCTAAGTGAACCAGAGAATGGTGGAGCAAGCCAGAGAACGATGGAGCAAGTCAGAGAACAGTGGGGCAAGCCATAAAACAGTGGACCAAGCCAGAGAACGGTGGAGCAAGCCAGAGAACGGTGGAGCAAGCCAAAGAACGGTGAAGCGAGCCAGAGAATGGTGGAGCAAGCAAGAAAACGGCGAACGGTGGAGCAAGCCAGTGGAGCAAGCCAGAGAAAGGTAGAGCAAGCCAGAGAACGGTGGAGCAAGCCAGAGAACGGTGGAGCAAGCCAAAGAACGGTGAAGCGAGCCAGAGAACGGTGGAGCAAGCAAGAAAACGGCGGAGCAAGCCAGAGAAAGGTGGAGCAAGCCAGAGAAAGGTGGAGCAAGCCAGAGAAAGGTAGAGCAAGCCAGATATTGGTGGAGCAAGATAGAGAAATTTTGAGCAAGCCAGACGATGGTGGAGACATCCAGATAACGGTGGAGCAAGCTAGAGAATGGTGGAGCAAGCCAGACAACGGTGGAGCAAGCTTGAGAATGATGGAGCAAGCCTGAGAATGGTGGAGCAAGCCGGATGACGATGGAGCAAGTCAAAGAACTGTGGAGCCAGCCACAGAACGGTGGAGCAAGCCAGAGAACGGTGGAGTAAGCCAGAGAATGGTGGAGCAAGCCAGAGCGGGGCTGAGCAAGCCAGAAAATGGTGGAGCAAGTTAGAGAACGATGGAGCAAGCCAGAGAACAGTGGGGCAAGCCAGAGAGCGGAGGAGCAAGCCAGTGAACGGTAGAGCAAGCCAGAGAACAGTGAAGCAAGCCAAAGAATGGTGGAGCAAGCAAGAGAATGGTGGAGGAAGCCAGAGAACGGTGGAGCCAGCCAGAGAACGGTAGAGGAAGCCAGAGAACGGTGGAGCAAGCCAGAGAACAGAGGAGCAAGCTAGAGAATGGTGGAACAAGCCAGAGAATGGCAGAGCAAGACAGAGAACGGTGGAGCAAGCCAGAGGAAGGTGGAGCAAGGCTAAGAGAAGTGGAGCAAGCCAGAGAATGGTTGAGCAAGCCAAAGAATGGTGGAGCAAGCCAGATAACGGTGGAGCAAGCAAAAGAAAGATGGAGCAAGCCAGAGAACGGTGAAGCATACCAGAGAACGGAAGAGAAACTCAGAGAACAATGGAGCAAGGTAGAGAACAGTGGAATAGGCCAGAGAATACTTGAGCAAGCCTGACAACGGTAGAGCATGCTTGAGAACGGTGGAGCCAGCCACAAAACGTTGGAGCAATTCAGAGAACAGTTGAGTAAGCAAGATAATGGTGAAGCAAGCCAGATAGAGGTGGAGCAAGCCAGAGAATGGTGAAGCAAGCCAGAGAACAGCTGAGCGAGGAAGAGAACGGTGCAGCAAGCCAGAGAACGATGGAGCAAGTCAGAGAACGGCGGAGCTAGCAAAAAAACGGTGGAGCAAGCCAGAGGACGGTGGGGCAAGCCAGAGAACGGTGGAGCAAGCCAAAGAATGGTGGAGCAAGCCAGAGAATGGTCGAGCATGCAAGAAAATGGTGGAGCAAACCAGAGAACGGTGGAGCAATCCAGAGAGAGGTGGNTGGTTGACCAATCCAGACAATGGTATAGAAATCCAGAGAACGGTAGAGCAAGCCAGAGAAAGGTGGAGCAAGCCAGAGAACGGTGGAGCAAGCTTTAGAACAGTGGAGCAAGCCAGAGAATGGTGGAGCAAGCCAGATAACGATGGAGCAAGCCAGAGAACGGTGGAGAAAGCCAGAGAAAGGTGAAGCAAGCTAGAGAATGTTGGAACAAGCCAGAGAACGGTGGAGCAAGCTAGAGAATGGTGAAGCAAGCCAGAGAATGGCGCAGCATGCAAGAGAACGGTGGAGCAAACTAGAAGAAGGTGGAGTAAGGATGAGAAAGGTGAAGCAATCCAGAGAAAGGTGGAGCAAGCCAGAGAAAGGTAGAGCAAGCCAGATATTGGTGGAGCAAGACAGAGATTGGTTGAGCAAGCTTGAAGAAGGTGGCAAAATCCAGAGAATGGTGGAGCAAGCTGGAGAAAGGTGGAGCAATCCAGAGAATGGTGGAGCAAGCTTGAGAACAGTGGAGCAAGCCAGAGAATGGTGGAACAAACCAGATAATGATGGAGCAATTCAAAGAACGGTGGAGCAAGCCAGAAAATGGTGGAGCAAGCCAGAGAACGGTGGAGCAAGCCAGAAAATGGTGGGGCAAGCCGGAGTAGGGCTGACTGAGCTAGAGAACAGTTGAGCAAGCCAGAGAACGATGGAGCAAGCTAGAGAACAGTGGGGCAAGCCACAGAACGGTAGAGCAAGCCAAAGAACGGCAGAGCAAGCCGAAGAACGGTGTAGCAAGCCAAAGAATGGTGGAGCAAGCCAGAGAATGGTGGAGCAAGTCAGAGAACGGTGGAGCAAGCCAAAGAACGGTGGAGCAAGCCAGAGAAAGGTGGAGCAAGCCAGAGAACGGTGGAGCAAGCTAGAGAACAGTGGGGCAAGCCACAGAACGGTAGAGCAAGCCAAAGAACGGTAGAGCAAGCCGAAGAACGGTGTAGCAAGCCAAAGAATGGTGGAGCAAGCCAGAGAATGGTGGAGCAAGCCAGAGAACGGTGGAGCAAGCCAAAGAACGGTGGAGCAAGCCAGAGAAAGGTGGAGCAAGCCAGAGAACGGTGGAGCAATCCAGAGAACGGTGGAGCAAGCTAGAGAATGGTGGAGCAAGCCAGAGAACGGTGGAGCAAGCCAAAGAACGGTGGAGCAAGCCAGAGAAAGGTGGAGCAAGCCAGAGAACGGTGGAGCAATCCAGAGAACGGTGGAGCAAGCTAGAGAATGGTGGAGCAAGCCAGAGAATGGCCGAGAAATCCAGAGAAAGGTAGACCAAGCCGGATGTTGGTGGAGCAAGACAGAGATTGGTTGAGCAAGCCAGAAGACGGTGGAGCAAGCCAGAGAATGGCCGAGAAATCCAGAGAAAGGTAGACCAAGCCGGATGTTGGTGGAGCAAGACAGAGATTGGTTGAGCAAGCCAGAAGACGGTGGAGCGAGCCAGAGAACGGTGGAGCAAACCAAAGAATGGTGGAGCAAGCCAAAGCACAGTGGAGCAAGCTAGAGAATAGTGGAGCAAGCCAGAGAACAGTGAAGCAAGCTAGAGAACAATGCAGGAATTTAGAGAACGGTGAAGTAAGCCAAAGAACGGTGGAGCAACCTAAGCAAAGGTAGAGCAAGGCAGATAATGGTGGAGCAAGCCAAGAAATGGTGGAGGAAGCCAGAGAACGGTGGAGCAAGCCAGAGAATGGTGGAGCAAGCCAGAGAACGGTGGAGCAAGCTCAAAAACGGTGGATCAAGCCAAAGAACAATGGAGCAAGCCAGAGAACAGTGGAGCAAGCCAGACAACGGTGGAGCAAGCCTGTCAACGGTGGAGAAAGCCTGAAAATGGTGGAGCAAGCCAGAAAACCGTGGAGCAAGCCAGAGAACGGTGGTCCAAACCACAGAATGGTGGAGCACGCCAGAGAGTGGCTGAGCGAGCCAGATAACGGTGGAGCAAGCCAGAGAAAAGTGGAGCAAGCTAGAGAATGATAGGGCAAGCCAAAGAACGGGGGAGCAAGCCAGAGAAAGCTGGAGCAAGCCTGAGAACGGTGGAGCAACCCAGAGACGGTAGAGCAAGCTAGAGAATGGTGGAGCAAGCCAAAGAATGGGGGTGCAAGCCACAGAATGGTGGAGCAAGCCAGAGGAAGGTGGAGCAAGGCTGAGAAAGATGGAGCTAGCCAGAGTCAGTTGAAGCAAGCCAGATATTGGTGGAGTAAGACAGAGATTGGTTAAGCAAGCCTGAAGACGGTGGAGAAATCCAGAGTACAGTGAAGCAAGCTAGAGAATGGTGGAGCAAGCCAGAGAACCGTGGAACAAGCTTGAGAACAGTGGAGCAAGGCAGAGAATGGTGGAGCAAGCCAGATGACGATGGAGCAAGCCAGAGAACGGTGGAGCAAGCCAGAGAATGGTGGAGCAAGCCAGAGAACCGTGGAACAAGCTTGAGAACAGTGGAGCAAGGCAGAGAATGGTGGAGCAAGCCAGATGACGATGGAGCAAGCCAGAGAACGGTGGAGCAAGCAAGACAACAATGGAGCAAGCCAGAGAACGCTGGAGCAAGTCGGAGAACGGTGGAGCAGGCTAGAGAACGGTGGAGCAATCGATAGAGCAGTGGAGCAATAGAAAGAACAGTGGAGTAAGCCAGAGAATGGTGGAGCAAGCCAGAGAACGGTGGAGACAGCCAGAGAACACTGGAGCAAGCCATAGAACAATGGAGCAAGCTAGAGAACCATGGAGTAAGCCAGAGAATGGTGGAGCAAGCCAGAGAACGGTGGAGACAGCCAGAGAACACTGGAGCAAGCCATAGAACAATGGAGCAAGCTAGAGAACCATGGAGTAAGCCAGAGGATGCTGGAGCAACCAAGGGAAACGTAGAGCATGCCAGGGAACGGTGGAGCAAGCCAGGGAATGGTGGAGCAAGCCAAAGAATGGTGGAGGAAGCCAAAGAACAGTGGAGCAAGCCACACAACGGTGGAGCCAGCCAGAGAACAGTGGAGCAAGCCAAAGACCAATAGAGCAAGCCAGAGAACGGTGGAGCAAGCCAGGGAACAGTGGAGACAGCCTGAAAACACTGGAGCAACCTCAGAACGGTGGAGCAAGCCAGAGAATGGTGGAGCAAGTCGGAGAACGGTGGAGCAAGCCAGAGAACAGTGGAGCAAGCCAAAGAACGGTGGAGCAAGCCAAAGAACAATGGAGCAAGCCAAAGAACAGTGGAGCAAGCCAGACAACGGTGGAGCAAGCCAGAGAACAGTGGAGCAAGCCAAAGAACGGTGGAGCAAGCCAAAGAACAATGGAGCAAGCCAAAGAACAGTGGAGCAAGCCAGACAACGGTTGAGCAAGCCTGACAACGGTGGAGAAAGCCTGAAAACGGTGGAGCAAGCCAGAGAACGATGGAGCAAGCCAGAGAACGGTGGAGCAAGCCAGGGAATGGTCGAGCAAGCCAAAGAACGGCTGAGCGAGCCAGATAACGGTGGACCAAGCCCGAGAAGGATGGAGCAAGCTAGAGAATGGTAGGCCAAGCCAAAGAACGGTGGAGCAAGCCAGAGAAAAGTGGAGCAAGCCTGAGAACAGTGGAGCAAGCCAGAGAACGGTGAAACAAGCTAGAGAATGGTGGAGGAAGCCAGAGAATGGGGGAGCAAGCCAGAGAATAGTGGAGCAAGCCAGAGGAAGGTGGAGCTAGCCAGAGAAAGGTAGAGCGAGCCTCAGACAGGTGAAGCAAGCCAGAGATTGGTGGAGTAAGACAGAGATTGGTTGAGCAAGCCTGAAGATGGTGGTGAAATTCAGAGAACTGTGGAGCAAGCTAGAGTATGGTGGAGCAAGCTAGAGAACGGTGGAACAAGCTTGAAAAGAGTGGAGCAAGGACGAGAATGGTGGAGCAATCCAGATGACAATGGAGCAAGTCAGAGAACGGTGGAGCAAGCCAGAGAACGGTGGAGCAGGCCAGAGAACAATGGATTAAGCCAGAGAATGGTGGAGTAAGCCAGAGAATGGTGGAACAACCCAGGGAAAGGTTGAGCAAGCCAGTAAACATTTGAGCAAGCCACGGAATGGTGGAGCAAGCCAGAGAACAGTGGAGCAAGCCAGAGAATTTTAGAGTAAGCAAGAGAACGGTGGAGCAAGCCAGTAAACATTTGAGCAAGCCACGGAATGGTGGAGCAAGCCAGAGAACAGTGGAGCAAGCCAGAGAATTTTAGAGTAAGCAAGAGAACGGTGGAGCATGTCAGAGAACGGTGGAGCGAGCCAGAGAAGAAAGGAGCAAGCCAAAGAACGGTGGAGCAAGCCAGAGAATGGTGGAGCAAGCCAGAGACGGTGAAGCAAGCGAGAGAGTAGTGGTGCAAGCCAGTGAGAGGTGGAGCAAGCCAGCGAGCGGTGCAAAAATTCAGAAAACGGTGGAGCAAGGTAGAGAATGGTGGATCAAGCCAGAGAATGGAGGAGGAAGAGAGAACGGTGGAGGAAGCCATAGGAAGGTGGAGCAAAGCTGAGAGAGGTGGAGCGAGCCAGAGAAAGGTGGAGAAAGCCAGAGAAAGGTGGATCAAGCCACATATTGGTGGAGGAAGACAGAGATTGGTTGAGCAAGCCAGAAAATGGTGGAGAAATCCAGAGAACGGTGGAGCAAGCTAGAGAATGGTGGAACAAGCCAGAGAATGATGGAGCAAGCTTGAGAACAGTGGAGGAAGCCAGAGAATTGTGGAGCAGGCCGGAAAACGATGGAGCAAGTCAGAGAACGGTGGACCTGTTAGCTACTGAGCTAACCACCTCCGGCAGAGAAGCCGCGAAACCAAAAAAGCTCACAAGATTTTTACACCTTCTTCCTTTGCAGGTATGTGTCGTGCACCCCAAACTTAATCAGGCATACACTTCAACTTCAAGAGTACTAACGCCTTAGCCTTACATCTCAAGAAGAGCTCAAGTCGTCAATACGCAAGAGAGAATCAAGCAAGGGTTGATTGATCAGCATGCAAGACAAGTCCTTTTATAGATGTCTATCCAGTCCTAGAACTCAAAAGCACATTCCTGGGAAGTGGCCTGAACCAGCCACGTCACCAATAGACTTGCACTGTGGGCTTGACACATAAGCATCCTAGTGTCAAGGTGACAGACCAACCATGTAGCGTCCAAGAAGCTACGGACCTTCTTTCTTGGAAGCTTCCACAGCAAACAAGATATGCATGGGGCCAGGATCGACCTCATGACCTCTCACTTGGCCAAATCAACAAAATGGCCAAGGTAACCACTCACCCACATGGTGTACTCACAGGTCATATCTCACAAGAGACAGAGCATAGTTGAGTCACACTACAACGGATCTAGGGGTCATACCTCCACAAGGGGCAGAGCATTCCTGATCCGTCNTACAAGACTGAACAAGGGGCAAACATATTCAACAAATCTCTCCCTTGCACCTTGCGTCAGTTTCCATCATCATTCTTCATCACTTGCGTTGACCATGCCGATACCTTGCCTGCCCGCCTGGTGGAGATCCTTGTCCAATGGCTTTGTAAGCATGTCAGCCCGGTTCAGCTTGGTGCCGACATACTCCAGCTCCACTGTTTGCTTGTAAACCAAGTCCCGAGCATAGTGGTAGCGGATCTCGATGTGCTTTGTGCGCCTGGACAAAACTGGGTTCTTGGACATGTCAATCGCGCTCATGTTGTCAATCTTGATGATTGTTGCCGTTGCCTGTGGTGCCTTCATCTCAGAGAGCAAGCTTC
>SZWC01001666.1:92569-118313 GCA_023375785.1 Penium margaritaceum
CTATCACTGCTTCCTTCTCTGTAAAAACAACTGTCATGCCATGGTCAGTTATCTTAGAGACAGAGAGCAGGTTGGCTGTGAAGGAGGGCAAGTAGACTACCCCCTCTAGCTTGAGGTCGGAGTCCGCACCGTTGACACCCACTGTGACCAGCTTGTCACCAATCCCCTCAGCTGCCTCAACCTTGCCGTTGGCGACTCTGAAGTTTTTGTTGCATGGAGCAAGAGAGATGAAGTCTCTCTTCTCATAGGTGGTGTGCTCGTTTGTACCCGAGTCAAGGCCGTAAGCTCCTGGCCTGAGTATCGCCCTCCCTTTGTTGGAGGCACACTCAGCCATCAAGCTTGTGGGATCCTTCCCACCATGTCCCCCTCGCCATTCATCCTCGTCTCCTCCCTCCTTCTTGGGTGCCCGGCACTCCCGAGCCCAGTGTCCAGCCTTACCACAGTTATGGCAGTTTCCTTGACGCTTTGGACCCCTTCCACCAGTGCCGTTGTTTCCCTTGTATCCAGAGGAGGAGGTATTACGAAAGGCACCGCTGCTTCGTGAGGCAAAGGCAGCCATGTTTGCTTCACTACTGCTGCGACGCATGGCTTCATTCCGTACATACTCCGAGACGGTGGTGTAGGATACTTGCTCTTCCGTCCAACCTCCAATCACTGTGATCATGGGACCCCAGCTCTCCGGCAGCGTCATCAGAAAAATCATGGCCTGCATATCCGATTTCAGGTCCCACCCCATGCCGTTGGCTTGTTGCAAGAGAGTCTCAAACTTCTGCATAAAGGCGGAGACATCCTCCCCTTCACCAAGCCTCATACTGATGAGGTTTTGTAGAATGAAGAGACGGTTGGCAAGTGAGGAGGACTGAAACACCTTGCCCAGTTTGGCGTATGCCGCGGCTGCCACTGTACAACCGCTGATGTGTGAGAGGACTGAGGGTTGTATGGAGGACACGAGAACGGCAAGAGCCTTCTTGTTGAGCTTGACCCATGCCACAAGGTCAGCACCCTCCTCCTTTGGTGCTGGGATACTTCCGTCAAAATATCCTAGCAAGTCTCTATCATCCATGATGATCTCAAACTGCCACTTCCAAAGAGCAAACCCCTCTCCATCAAACTTGAGGATGGGAGAATGATTCCCTGGTTCCCCTATCCCTGCCATCCCTACACCTACAACTGCTACAGCTGCTGCACCTGTTGTTGATGCCGATGCACCTGTGTTTGAGGCCGTTGTAGGCTGTTGGTGAGAAGAGGCAACTGCTGGCCCTGTTCACGTTGGCCGATGCAAGCAGATGTAGGCTGATGTAGGCTGATGTAGGCTGATGTCAGCTCCCAAGGCAGAAAGGTGCAGATAAGTTGCATTCCCCTCCAGCTGATGATCGACCTGCAAACAGAGAGGATGGGTGAGAGCGAAGGCGCTCTCACTGCTTGTGACTTTGACGGTTGCGTGCGTGAAACTTCTCTAACCAGAGGAGTGGGCCCATAACCCTTTGTTAGCTACTGAGCTAACCACCTCCGGCAGAGAAGCCACGAAACCAAAAAAGCTCACAAAGGTTTTTACACCTTCTTCCTTTGCAGGTATGTGTCGTGCACTCCAAACTTAATCAGGCATATACTTCACCTTCAAGAGTACTAACGCCTTAGCATTACATCTCAAGAAGAGCTCAAGTCGTCAATACGCAAGAGAGCATCAAGCAAGGGTTGATTGATCAGCATGCAAGACAAGTCCTTTTATAGATGTCTGTCCAGTCCTAGAACTCAAAAGCACATTCCTGGGAAGTGGCCTGAACCAGCCACGTCACCAATAGACTTGCACTGTGGGCTTGACACATAAGCATCCTAGTGTCAAGGTGACAGACCAACCATGTAGCGTCCAAGAAGCTACGGACTTTCTTTCTTGGAAGCTTCCACAGCAAACAAGATATGCATGGGGCCAGGATCGACCTCATGACCTCTCACTTGGCCAAATCAACAAAATGGCCAAGGTAACCACTCACCCACATGGTGTACTCACAGGTCATATCTCACAAGAGACAGAGCATAGTTGAGTCACACTACAACGGATCTAGGGGTCATACCTCCACAAGGGGCAGAGCATTCCTGATCGGTCGTACAAGACTGAACAAGGGGCAAACATATTCAACAGGACCAAGTCTGAGAACAATGAAGCAAGCCAGAGAAAGGTAGAGCAAGCCAGAGAACAGTGGAGCAAGCCAGGGAATGGTGGAGCAAGTCAAAAAACGATGGAGCAAGCCAGAGAACGATGGAGCAAGCCAGAGAACGGTGGAGCATGCTAGAGAACGGAGAAGCAAGCCAGAGAACGGTGGAGCAAGCCAGAGAATAATGGAGGATGCAAGGGAACGGTGGAGCAAGCCAGAGAACAATGCAGCAAGCCAGAGTATGGTGGAGCAAACCAGAGAAGGGTGGAGCAAGCCTGAAAACGGTGGAGCAAGCCTCAGAACGATGGAGCACGCCAGAGAACGGTGGGGCAAGCCAGAGAACGGTGGAGAAAGCCAGAGAACGGTGGATCAAGCCGGAGAACAGTGGGGCACGCCAGAGAGTGGTGAAGCAAGTCAGAGCACGGCTGAGCAAGCTAGAAAACGGTGGAGCATGTTAGAGAGCAATGGAGCAAGCGAGAGAATGGTGGGCCAAGCGAAAGAACGGTGGAGCAAGCTAGAGAACGGTGGAGCAAGAGAGAGAATGGTGGAGCAAGCCAAAGAACGGTGGAGCAAGCCAGAGAATGGTGGAGCAAGTCAGAGAATGGTGGATCAAGCCAGAGAACGGTGGAGCAAGCTAGAGAACGGTGGAGCAAGAGAGAGAATGGTGGAGCAAGCCAAAGAACGGTGGAGCAAGCCAGAGAATGGTGGAGCAAGTCAGAGAATGGTGGATCAAGCCAGAGAACGGTGGAGCAAGCCAGAGAAAGGTGGAGCAAGCCTGACAACGGTGGAGCAAGCTAGAGAACGGTGGAGCAAGCTAGAGAATGGGGAAGCAAGCCACAGAACGGTGGAGCAATCCAGAGGAAGGTGGAGCAAGGCTAAGAAAGGTGGAGCTAGCCAGAGAGAGGTAGGACAAGCCAGAGACAGGTCGAGCAAGCCAGATATTGGTGGAGCAAGAGAGAGATTGGTTCAGCAAGCCTGAAGACAGTGGAGAAATCCAGAGAACGGTGGAGTAAACTAAAGAATGGTGGAGCAAGCCAGAGAACGGTGGAACAAGCTTGAGAACAGTGGAGCAAAGCAGAGAATGATGCAGCAAGCCAGATGACGATGGAGCAAGTCAGAGAACGGTGGAGCAAGCCAGAGAACGGTTGAGCAAGCCAGAGAACGGTAGAGCAAGCTAGAGAACAATGGATCAAGCTAGAGAATGATGGAGTAAACCAGAGAACGATGGAGCAACCCAGGGAAAGGTAGAGCAAGCCAGAGAACAGTGGAGCAAGCGAGGGAATGGTGGAGCAAGCCAGAGAACAGTGGAGCAAGCCAGAGCATAGTAGAGAAAGCAAGAGAACGGTTGGGCATGTCAGAGAACAGTGGAGCAAGCCAGAGAACAATACAGCAAGCCAGAGAACAGTGGAGCAAGCCAGAGCATAGTAGAGAAAGCAAGAGAACGGTTGGGCATGTCAGAGAACAGTGGAGCAAGCCAGAGAACAATACAGCAAGCCAGAGAACGGTGCAGCAAGCAAGAGAACAGTGGAGCAAGCCTGACAATGGTGAAGCATGCCTGAGAACGGTGGGGCAAGCCAGAGAAGGGTGGAGCAAGCCAGAGAACGGTGCAGCAAGCAAGAGAACAGTGGAGCAAGCCTGACAATGGTGAAGCATGCCTGAGAACGGTGGGGCAAGCCAGAGAAGGGTGGAGCAAGCTAAAGAACGGTGGAGCAAGCCAGAGAACGGTGGAGCGAGCCAAAGAACGGTGGAGCAAGCCAGAGAACGGTGGAGCAAGCCAGAGAGCGATGGAGCAAGCCATAGAACGGTGGAGCAAACCAGAGAATGGCAGAGCAAGCCAAAGAACGGTGTAGCAAGCCAGATAACGGTGGAGCAAGCCAAAGAACAGGGGAGCAAGCTAGAGAACAGTGGAGCAAGCCAGAGAACAGTGGAGCAAGCCAGAGAACGTTAGAGCAAGCCAAAGAACGGTGTAGCAAGCCAGATAACGGTGGAGCAAGCCAAAGAACAGGGGAGCAAGCTAGAGAACAGTGGAGCAAGCCAGAGAACAGTGGAGCAAGCCAGAGAACGTTAGAGCAAGCCAAAGACCAGTGGAGTCAGCCAGAGAACGGTGGAGCAACCCAGGGAAAGGTAGAGCAAGCCATGAATTGGTGGAGCAAGCCAGGGAATGGTGGAGCGAGCCAAAGAGCGGTGGAGCAAGCCAGAGAACGGTGGAGCAAGCGAGAGAACGGTGGAGCAAGCCAGAGAATGGTGGAGCAAGCCAGGGAATGGTGGAGCGAGCCAAAGAGCGGTGGAGCAAGCCAGAGAACGGTGGAGCAAGCGAGAGAACGGTGGAGCAAGCCAGAGAACGGTGGAGCAAGCGAGAGAATGGTAGAGTAAGCCAGAGAACAGTGGGTCAAGCCAGAGGACGATGGAGCAAGCCAGAGAACAGTGGAGCAAGCCAAAGAACGGTGGAGAAAGCCAAAGAACGGTGAAGCAATCAAGAGAATGGTGGAACAAGCCAAAGAACCGTGGAGCAAGCCAGAGAACAGTGGAGCAAGCCAAAGAACGGTGGAGAAAGCCAAAGAACGGTGAAGCAATCAAGAGAATGGTGGAACAAGCCAAAGAACCGTGGAGAAATCCAGAGAAAGGTGGAGCAAGCAAGAGAATGGTGGAGCAATCCAAAGAACGGTGGAGGAAGCTAGAGAATGATGGAGCAAGCCAGAGAACGGGCGAGCGAGCCAGAGAAGAGTGGAGCAAGCCAAAGAACGGTGGAGGAAGCTAGAGAATGATGGAGCAAGCCAGAGAACGGGCGAGCGAGCCAGAGAAGAGTGGAGCAAGCCAAAGGAAGGTGGAGCAAGGCTGAGAAAGGTGAAGCAAGCCAGAGAGGGGTGGCGCAAGCCAGAGAAAGCTAGAGCAAACCAGATATTTGTGAAGAAAGCCACAGAAAGATGGAGGAAGCCAGAGAACGGTGGAGCAAGCTAGAGAATGGTGGAGCAAGCCAGAGAAAACTGGAGCAAGCTTGAGAATAGTGGAGCAAGCCAGAGAAAGATGGAGGAAGCCAGAGAACGGTGGAGCAAGCTAGAGAATGGTGGAGCAAGCCAGAGAAAACTGGAGCAAGCTTGAGAATAGTGGAGCAAGCCAGAGAATGGTTGAGCAACCCAGATAACAATGGAGCAAGTCAGAGAACGGTAGAGCAAGCCAGATAATGGTTGAGCAAGTTACAGAATGATGGAGCAAGCCAGAGATTGGTGGGGCAAGCCAAAGAACGTCGGAGCAAGCCAGAGATATGTGGAGCAAGAAAGAAAATGGTGGAGCAAGCCAGATAATGGTTGAGCAAGTTACAGAATGATGGAGCAAGCCAGAGATTGGTGGGGCAAGCCAAAGAACGTCGGAGCAAGCCAGAGATATGTGGAGCAAGAAAGAAAATGGTGGAGCAACCCAAAGAACGGTGGAGCAAGCAAGAAAAAAGTAGAGCACGTCAGAGAACAGTGGAGCAAGCCAGAGAACGGTGGAGCAAGCCAGAGAAAGGTGGAGCAAGCCTGACAATGGTGGAGCAAGCCAGAGATCGGTGGAGCAAGCTAGAGGATGGTGGAGCAAGCCAGACAATGAAGAAGCAAGCCAGAGAACGGTGGAGCAAGCCAGAGAAAGGTGGAGCAAGCCTGACAATGGTGGAGCAAGCCAGAGATCGGTGGAGCAAGCTAGAGGATGGTGGAGCAAGCCAGACAATGAAGAAGCAAGCCAGAGAACGGTGGAGCAATCGAGAGGAAGATGGAGCAAGGCTAAGAAAGGTGGAGCTAGCGAGAGAAAGGTAGAGCAAGCCAGAGACAGGTGGAGCACGCCAGATATTGGTGGAGCAAGACAGAGAACGGTGGAGCAATCGAGAGGAAGATGGAGCAAGGCTAAGAAAGGTGGAGCTAGCGAGAGAAAGGTAGAGCAAGCCAGAGACAGGTGGAGCACGCCAGATATTGGTGGAGCAAGACAGAGATTGATTGAGCAAGCCAGAGAACGGTGGAACAAGCTTGAGAACAGTGGAGCAAGGCAAAGAATGATGGAGCAAGTTAGATGACGGTGGAGCAAGCCACAGAATGGTGGAAAAAGCCAAAGAATGGTAGAGCAAGCCAAAGAACAGTGGAGCAAGCCAATGAACGGTAGAGCAAGCCAAAGAACAGTGAAGTAACCCAGAGAACGCTGGAGCAACCCAGGGAAAGGTAGAGCATGCCATAAAATCGTGGAGCAAGCCAGGGAATGGTGGAGGAAGCCAGAGAACGGTGGAGCAAGCTACAGAACGGTGGAGCAAGAAAGAGAACGGTGGAGCAAGCCAGAGAACGGTGGAGCAAGCGAGAGAATGGTAGATTTAGCCAGAGAACAGTGGGTCAAGCCAGAAAACGGTGGAGCAAGACAGAGAACGGTGGAGCAAGCCAGAGAACAGTGGAGCAAGCCAAAGAACTGTGGAGCAAGCCAGAGAATGGTGGAGCAAGCCAGAGAATGGTGGAGCAAGCGAGAGAATGGTAGATTTAGCCAGAGAACAGTGGGTCAAGCCAGAAAACGGTCGAGCAAGACAGAGAACGGTGGAGCAAGCCAGAGAACAGTGGAGCAAGCCAAAGAACTGTGGAGCAAGCCAGAGAATGGTGGAGCAAGCCAGAGAATGGTGGAGCAAGCGACAGAATGGCAGAGCAAGCCAGAGAAAGGTGGAGCAAGCCAGAGAACAGTTGAGCAAGCCAGAGAACGGTGGAGGAAGCTAGAGAATGGTGGAGCAAGCCAGAGAATGGCTGAGCAAGTAAGAGAAGACTTGAGCAAGCCAGAGAACGGTAGAGCAAGCCAGAGAACGGTAGAGCAAGCCAGGGAATGGTGGAGGAAGCCAGAGAACGGTAGAGCAAGCCAGGGAATGGTGGAGGAAGCCAGAGAACGGTAGAGCAAGCCAGGGAATGGTGGAGGAAGCCAGAGAACGGTAGAGCAAGCCAGGGAATGGTGGAGGAAGCCAGAGAACGGTAGAGCAAGCCAGGGAATGGTGGAGGAAGCCAGAGAACGGTAGAGCAAGCCAGAGAATGGCGGAGCAAGCTAGAGAATAGTGGAGCAAGCCAGGGAATGGCGGAGCAAGCTAGAGAACGGTGGAGCAAGCGAGATAATGGTGGACCAAGCCAGAGAACGGTATAGCAAGCTAGAGAACGGTGGAGCAAGCCAAAGAACGGTGGAGCAAGCCAGAAAACAGTGGAGCAAGCCAGAGAACGGTGGAGCAAGCCAGAGAACGGTGGAGCAAGCTAGAGAACGGTGGAGTAATGCAGAGAATGGTGGAGCAACCCAGGGAAAGGTAGAGCAAGCCAGAGAACGGTGGAGCAATCCAGGGAATGGTGGAGCAAGCCAGAGGACAGTGGAGCAAGCCAGAGAGCGGTGGAGCAAGCCAGAGAACGGTGGAGCAAGCCAGATAACGGTGAAGCAGGCCAGAGAACAATGGAGCATGCCAGAGAACGGTGGAGCAACCTAGAGAACGGTGGAGCAAGCCTCACAACGGTGGAGCAAGCGTGACAACGGTGGAGCAAGCCAGAGAATGACTGTACGAGCCAGATAACGGTGGAGCAGGCCAGAGAACGATGGAGCAAGCGAGAGAACAGTGGGGGAAGCAATATAACGGTGGAGCAAGTCAGTGAACGGTGGATCAAGCCCAAGAACGGTGGAGCAAGCCAAAGAACGGTGAAGCAAGCAAGAGAATGATGNAGGAAGATGGAGCAAGGCTAAGAAAGGTGGAGCTAGCGAGAGAAAGGTAGAGCAAGCCAGAGACAGGTGGAGCACGCCAGATATTGGTGGAGCAAGACAGAGATTGATTGAGCAAGCCAGAGAACGGTGGAACAAGCTTGAGAACAGTGGAGCAAGGCAAAGAATGATGGAGCAAGTTAGATGACGGTGGAGCAAGCCACAGAATGGTGGAAAAAGCCAAAGAATGGTAGAGCAAGCCAATGAACAGTGGGGCAAACCAAGGAACGGAAGAGCAAGCTAGAAAACAATTGATCATGCTAGAGAATCATGGAGTAAGCCACAGAACGGTGGAGCAACCCATGGAAAGGTAGAGCAAGCCAGAGAACGGTGGAGCAAGCTATGGAATGGTGGAGCAAGCCAGAGAACGGTGGAGCAAGCCAGGGAATGGTAGAGTAAGCAAGAGAACAGTTGGGCATGTCAGAGAACGGTGGAGCAAGCCAGAAAAAAATGGAGCAAGCCAGAGAACGATGGAGCAAGCCAGAGAACGGTGGAGCAAGTCTGACAATGGTGGAGCATGCACGAGAACGATGGAGCAAGCAAGAGAACGGTGGAGCAAGCTAGAGAACGGTGGAGCAAGCCAGAGAACGGTGGAGCAAGCCAGAGAACGGTGGAGCAAGCCAGAGAATGGTGGAGCAAGCTAGAGAACGGTGGACAAAGCCAGAGAATAGTGGAGCAAGCCAGAGAACGGTGGAGGAAGCTAGAGAATGGTGGAGCAAGCCAGAGAATGGCTGAGCAAGTAAGAGAAGACTTGAGCAAGCCAGAGGAAGGTGGAGAAAGGCTGAGAAAGGTGAAGCATGCCAGAGAAATGTGGGTCAAGCGAGAGAAAGCTAGAGCAAGCCAGACATTTGTGAAGAAAGCCAGGGAAAGGTGGAGCAAGCCAGAGAATGGTGGAGCAAGCCAGAGAATGGTGGAGCAAGCTAGAGAATGGTAGAGCAAGGTAGAGAACAGTGGAGCAAGCTTGAGAACAGTGGAGCATGCCAGAGAATGGTGGAGTAAGCCAGATAGCGGTGGAGCAAGCCAGAGAACGGTGGAGTAAGCCAAAGAACGGTGGAGCAAGCCAGAAAACAGTGGAGAAAGCCAGAGAACAATGGAGCAAGCTAGAGATTGGTGGAATAAGAAAGAGAACAGTGGAGCAAGCCAGGGAATGGCGGAGCAAGCTAGAGAACGGTGGAGCAAGCGAGATAATGGTGGACCAAGCCAGAGAACGGTATAGCAAGCTAGAGAACGGTGGAGCAAGCCAGAGAATGACTGTACGAGCCAGATAACGGTGGAGCAGGCCAGAGAACGATGGAGCAAGCGAGAGAACAGTGGGGGAAGCAATATAACGGTGGAGCAAGTCAGTGAACGGTGGATCAAGCCCAAGAACGGTGGAGCAAGCCAAAGAACGGTGAAGCAAGCAAGAGAATGATGAAGCAAGCCAAAGAACTGTGGAGCAAGCAGGAGAACGGTGGAGCAAGTCAGAGAAAGGTGGAGTAAGCCTGAGATGGGTGGAGCAAACCAGAAGACGGTGGAGCAAGCTAGAGAATGGTGGAGCAAGCTAGAGAATGGGGGAGCAAGCCAGAGAACGGTGGAGCAAGCCAGAGAACGGTGGAGCAAGCCAGAGAATGGTGGAGCAAGCTAGAGAACGGTGGACAAAGCCAGAGAATAGTGGAGCAAGCCAGAGAGCGATGGAGCAAACCAGAGAATGGTGGAGCAAGCCAGAGAATGGCGGAGCAAGCCAGAGAACGGTGGAGCAAGCCAAAAAACGTTGGAGCAAGGAAAAGAACAGTGGAGCAAGCCAGAGAACGGTGGAGCAAGCCAGTGAACGGTAGAGCAAGCCAAAGAACAGTGGAGCAAGCCAATGAACGGTAGAGCAAGCCAAAGAACAGTGAAGTAACCCAGAGAACGCTGGAGCAACCCAGGGAAAGGTAGAGCATGCCATAAAATCGTGGAGCAAGCCAGGGAATGGTGGAGGAAGCCAGAGAACGGTGGAGCAAGCTACAGAACGGTGGAGCAAGCCAGAGAGCGATGGAGCAAGCGAGAGAACGGTGGAGCAAAAGAGGGAAAGGTGGAGTAAGCGAGAGAACGGTGGAGCAAAAGAGGGAAAGGTGGAGTAAGCGAGAGAACGGTGGAGCAAAAGAGGGAAAGGTGGAGTAAGCGAGAGAACGGTGGAGCAAAAGAGGGAAAGGTGGAGTAAGCGAGAGAACGGTGGAGCAAAAGAGGGAAAGGTGGAGTAAGCGAGAGAACGGTGGAGCAAAAGAGGGAAAGGTGGAGTAAGCGAGAGAACGGTGGAGCAAAAGAGGGAAAGGTGGAGTAAGCGAGAGAACGGTGGAGCAAAAGAGGGAAAGGTGGAGTAAGCGAGAGAACGGTGGAGCAAAAGAGGGAAAGGTGGAGTAAGCGAGAGAACGGTGGAGCAAAAGAGGGAAAGGTGGAGTAAGCGAGAGAACGGTGGAGCAAAAGAGGGAAAGGTGGAGTAAGCGAGAGAACGGTGGAGCAAAAGAGGGAAAGGTGGAGTAAGCGAGAGAACGGTGGAGCAAAAGAGGGAAAGGTGGAGTAAGCGAGAGAACGGTGGAGCAAAAGAGGGAAAGGTGGAGTAAGCGAGAGAACGGTGGAGCAAAAGAGGGAAAGGTGGAGTAAGCGAGAGAACGGTGGAGCAAAAGAGGGAAAGGTGGAGTAAGCGAGAGAACGGTGGAGCAAAAGAGGGAAAGGTGGAGTAAGCGAGAGAACGGTGGAGCAAAAGAGGGAAAGGTGGAGTAAGCGAGAGAACGGTGGAGCAAAAGAGGGAAAGGTGGAGTAAGCGAGAGAACGGTGGAGCAAAAGAGGGAAAGGTGGAGTAAGCGAGAGAACGGTGGAGCAAAAGAGGGAAAGGTGGAGTAAGCGAGAGAACGGTGGAGCAAAAGAGGGAAAGGTGGAGTAAGCGAGAGAACGGTGGAGCAAAAGAGGGAAAGGTGGAGTAAGCGAGAGAACGGTGGAGCAAAAGAGGGAAAGGTGGAGTAAGCGAGAGAACGGTGGAGCAAAAGAGGGAAAGGTGGAGTAAGCGAGAGAACGGTGGAGCAAAAGAGGGAAAGGTGGAGTAAGCGAGAGAACGGTGGAGCAAAAGAGGGAAAGGTGGAGTAAGCGAGAGAACGGTGGAGCAAAAGAGGGAAAGGTGGAGTAAGCGAGAGAACGGTGGAGCAAAAGAGGGAAAGGTGGAGTAAGCGAGAGAACGGTGGAGCAAAAGAGGGAAAGGTGGAGTAAGCGAGAGAACGGTGGAGCAAAAGAGGGAAAGGTGGAGTAAGCGAGAGAACGGTGGAGCAAAAGAGGGAAAGGTGGAGTAAGCGAGAGAACGGTGGAGCAAAAGAGGGAAAGGTGGAGTAAGCGAGAGAACGGTGGAGCAAAAGAGGGAAAGGTGGAGTAAGCGAGAGAACGGTGGAGCAAAAGAGGGAAAGGTGGAGTAAGCGAGAGAACGGTGGAGCAAAAGAGGGAAAGGTGGAGTAAGCGAGAGAACGGTGGAGCAAAAGAGGGAAAGGTGGAGTAAGCGAGAGAACGGTGGAGCAAAAGAGGGAAAGGTGGAGTAAGCGAGAGAACGGTGGAGCAAAAGAGGGAAAGGTGGAGTAAGCGAGAGAACGGTGGAGCAAAAGAGGGAAAGGTGGAGTAAGCGAGAGAACGGTGGAGCAAAAGAGGGAAAGGTGGAGTAAGCGAGAGAACGGTGGAGCAAAAGAGGGAAAGGTGGAGTAAGCGAGAGAACGGTGGAGCAAAAGAGGGAAAGGTGGAGTAAGCGAGAGAACGGTGGAGCAAAAGAGGGAAAGGTGGAGTAAGCGAGAGAACGGTGGAGCAAGTCAGAGAAAGGTGGAGTAAGCCTGAGATGGGTGGAGCAAACCAGAAGACGGTGGAGCAAGCTAGAGAATGGTGGAGCAAGCTAGAGAATGGGGGAGCAAGCCAGAGAACGGTGGAGCAAGCCAGAGGAAGGTGGAGCTAGCCAGAGAAAGATGGAGCAAGGGAGAGACAAGTGGATCAAGCCAGAGATTGGTAGAGCAAGACAGAGATTGGATCAGCAAGCCAGAAGATGGTGGAGAAATCCAGAGACCCACGGGGCAAGCTAGAGAATGGTGGAGCAAGCCAGAGAACGGTAGAGCGAGCTTGAGAACAGTGGAGCAAGCCAGAGAATGGTGGAGCAAACCAGATAATGATGGAGCAAGCTAGAGAATGGTGGAGCAAGCCAGAGAACGGTAGAGCGAGCTTGAGAACAGTGGAGCAAGCCAGAGAATGGTGGAGCAAACCAGATAATGATGGAGCAAGTTAGAGAACGGTGGAGCAAGCCAAAGAATGGTGGAGCAAGCAACAGAACGCTGGAGCAAGCTAGAGAATGGTGGAGCAAGCCACAGAACGGTGGAGCAAGCCAGAGAACAATGGATCAAGCTAGAGAATGGTGGAGTAAGCCAGAGAACGGTGGAGCAAGCTAGAGAATGGTGGAGCAAGCCACAGAACGGTGGAGCAAGCCAGAGAACAATGGATCAAGCTAGAGAATGGTGGAGTAAGCCAGAGAACGGTGGAGCAACCCAAGGAAAGGTAGAGCAAGCCAGAGAAAAATGAAGCAAGCCAGGGAATGGTGGAGCAAGCCAGAGAACGGTGGAGCAAGCTAGAGAGTTGTAGAGTATGCAAGAGAATGGTGGAGCATGTCAGAGAATGGTGGAGCAAGCAAGAGAACGTTGGAGCTAACCTGACAATGGCGGAGCAAACCTAAAAACGGTGGAGTAAGCGAGAGAACGGTGAAGCAAGCCAGAGAACTGTGGAGTAAGCCAGAGAATGGTGGAGCAAGCCAGGGAATGGTGGAGCAAGCCACAGAATGGTGGAGTAAGCCAGAGAACGGTGGAGCAAGCCAGAGGACCGTGGAGCAAGCAAGAGAACAACGGAGCAAGCCAGAGAACGGTTGAGAAAGCCAGAGCATGGTGGAGCAAGCCAGAGAACGGTGGAGCAAGCCAGAGAAGGGTGGAGCAAGCCAAAGAGCAGTGGAGCAAGCCAGAGAACGGTGGAGCAAGCCAAAGAATGGTGGAGTAAGCCAAAGAATGGTGGAGTAAGCCAAAGAATGGTGGAGTAAGCCAAAGAATGGTGGAGCAAGCCAAAGAATGGTGGAGTAAGCCAGAGAACAGTGGAGCAAGCCAGAGAATGGTGGAGCAAGCCAGAGAATGGTGGAGTAAGCCAGAGAATGGTGGAGTAAGCCAGAGAATGGTGGAGTAAGCCAGAGAATGGTGGAGTAAGCCAGAGAATGGTGGAGTAAGCCAGAGAATGGTGGAGTAAGCCAGAGAATGGTGGAGTAAGCCAGAGAATGGTGGAGTAAGCCAGAGAATGGTGGAGTAAGCCAGAGAATGGTGGAGTAAGCCAGAGAATGGTGGAGTAAGCCAGAGAATGGTGGAGTAAGCCAGAGAATGGTGGAGTAAGCCAGAGAATGGTGGAGTAAGCCAGAGAATGGTGGAGTAAGCCAGAGAATGGTGGAGTAAGCCAGAGAATGGTGGAGTAAGCCA
Source organism: Penium margaritaceum (assembly GCA_023375785.1). Classification (NCBI taxonomy): domain Eukaryota; kingdom Viridiplantae; phylum Streptophyta; class Zygnematophyceae; order Desmidiales; family Peniaceae; genus Penium; species Penium margaritaceum. The sequence goes on from SZWC01001666.1 coordinate 105,930, forward strand.
GAGAATGGTGGAGTAAGCCAGAGAATGGTGGAGTAAGCCAGAGAATGGTGGAGTAAGCCAGAGAATGGTGGAGTAAGCCAGAGAATGGTGGAGTAAGCCAGAGAATGGTGGAGTAAGCCAGAGAATGGTGGAGTAAGCCAGAGAATGGTGGAGTAAGCCAGAGAATGGTGGAGTAAGCCAGAGAATGGTGGAGTAAGCCAGAGAATGGTGGAGTAAGCCAGAGAATGGTGGAGTAAGCCAGAGAATGGTGGAGTAAGCCAGAGAATGGTGGAGTAAGCCAGAGAATGGTGGAGTAAGCCAGAGAACAATGGAGCAAGCCAGAGAACAATGGGGTAAGCCAAAGAACGGTGGAGCAAGCCAGAGAACTGTGGAGCAAGCCAGAAACGGTGGAGCAAGCCAAAGAACAGTGGAGTAAGCCAAAGAATGGTGGAACAAGCCAGAGAATGGTGGAGCAAGCCAGAAAAAAGTGGAGGAAGCCAGAGAACAGTGGAGCAAGCCAGAGAACAATGGAGCAAGCTAGAAAACGGTTGAGTAAGCCAGAGAACGGTGGAGCAACCCAGGGAAAGGTAGAGCAAGCCAGAGCATTTGTGACCAATCACCTGTGAATTATACACTCATTTTACAGTGTACATGCTGTGTGGACATCCTAGAAACATTCATATAAATTTCACTACAAGAGTTGTCTATTTCCTAGAAACAACTATGTTTCAAAATTTTCATTCAACGTAATTAAAACAGATGGTGGAAGATTAAGTGACCTAATATGTACCTACTTTCCTACCTTGTCATTGTTGTTCAACCTTTACTTACCTTTTACAGTCCAGTTGTCTTTTTGTACCATGAATCGAGTTGTCTCCGCCGTGAGGGTCTTTTTCTATCGATGTCCTATACCAAATATACACTAGTGTACTCTCATGAGAGTATCCCGGAAGTCGCGAGATGTACACTAGTGTACGTCTAGCGACTTCCACCACATACACTCACTCATACACTCACCATACACAATCCGGGTGGGAGGGGGGAGGGATGGACCGAGCGATGTCGCTCCACTATTCTCTAACTAGCTCCATTGTTTTCTGCGTTCCTCCACCATTCTCTGGCTTGCTCCATTCTTCTATGGCTTGCTCTACCATTCTCTGGCTTGCTTGACCGTTCTTTGGCTTGCCCCACCGTCCTCTGGCTTGCTCCACTGTTCTCTGGCTTGCTCCACCGTTCTCTCACTTGCTCCACCGTTCTCTGGCTCGCTCAACCAATCTCTGTCTTGATTCACCAAACTCTGGCATGCTTCACCTTTCTCTAGCTTGCTCCATGTTTCTATGGCTTGCTCCAACTTTTTCTGGCTTGCTCCACCTTTCTCTGGCTTGCTTCACCGTTCTCTGGCTTGCTCCACTGTTCTCTGGATTGCTCCACCGTTCTCTTGCTTGCTCCACCGTTCTCTAACGTGCTCCACCACCATTCTCTGGCTCTCTCGACCGTTCTCTGGCTTGCTCCACCATTCTCTGGCTTGCTCCACCGTTGTTTGGCTTGCTCCACCTTTTCCTCGCTTGCTCCACCGTTCTCTTGCTTGCTCCATCTTACCTTGGCTTGCTGCACCGTTCTCTGGCTTGCTCCACCGTTCTCTAGCTTGATCCAGCGTTCTCTGGCTTACTCCACCATTTTGTGGCTTGCTCCACGATTCTCTGGCTTGCTCTATCGTTCAATGGCTTGCTCCACCTTTCTCTAGCTTGCTCCACCATTTTCAAGCATGCTCTACCGTTCTCTGGCTTGCTCCACCGTTCTGTGGGTTGTTCAACCAATCTCTGCCTTGCTCCACCAATCTCTGGCTTGTTCCAGTTTTCTCTGGCATGCTCCACCTCTCTCTAGCTTGCTCCAACTTTCTATGGCTTGCTCCATCTTTCTCTGGCTTGCTCCATCGTTCTCTGGCTTCCCCCACCGTTCTCTGGCTTGCTCCACCATTCTCAGGCTTGCTCCACCTTTCTCTGACTTGCTCCACCGTTCTCTGGCTTGCTCAACTGTTCTCAGGCATGCTCCACCGCTCTCTGGCTTGCTCCACTGTTCTGTGGCTTGCTCCACCGTTCTCTGGCTTCATCCACCGTTTTTTGGCTTGCTCCACAGTTTTCAGACTTGCTCCACTGTTTTCAGGCTTGCTCCACCGCTCTCTGGCTTGCTCCACTGTTCTGTGGCTTGCTCCACCGTTCTCTGGCTTCATCCACCGTTTTTTGGCTTGCTCCACAGTTTTCAGACTTGCTCCACTGTTTTCAGGCTTGCTCCACCGTTCTCTCGCTTTCACCACCGTTCTCTTGCTTGCTCCACCATTCTCTGGCTTGCTCCACCGTTATTTGGCTTGCTCCACCATTCTCTGGCTAGCTCCACCATTCTATGACTTGCTCCATCGTTCTGTGGCTAGCTTCACGTTTCCCCAGTTTGCTCCACCGTTCTCTGGCTTGCTTCACCTTTCCCTTGCTGGCTCCACTGTTCTCTTGCTTACTCCACCGTTCTCTGGCTTCCTCCACGGTTCTCTGGCTTATTCCACCGTTCTCTGGCTTACTCCACCCTTCTATGGCTTGCTCCATCATTCTCTGGCTTACTCCACCATTCTATGGCTTGCTCCACCATTCTCTCGCTTGCTCCATCGATCTCCGGCTTCCACCACCATTCTTTGAATTGCTCCACCGTTTTCTGGCTTGCTCCACCGTTATTTGGCTTGCTCCACCATTCTATGGCTTGCTCCACCATTCTCTCGCTTGCTCCATCGATCTCCGGCTTCCACCACCATTCTTTGAATTGCTCCACCGTTTTCTGGCTTGCTCCACCGTTATTTGGCTTGCTCCAACACTCTCTGGCTTGCTCCACCGTTCTCTGGCTTGCTCCACCTTTCTCTGGCTTACTCTACAGTTGTCAGACTTGCTCCATCGTTCTCTGGTTTGCTCCACAGTTCTTTGGCTTGCTCCACCTTTCCCTGGCTTGCTCCACCGTTCTCTGGCTTTTTCCATCTTACCCTGGCTTGCTCCACCGTTCTCTTGCTTGCTCCACCATTCTGTGGCTTGCTCTACCGTTCTGAGGCTTGCTCCACCGTTCTCCGGCTTGCTCCACCGTTCTTTGGCTTGCTCCACCTTTCTCTGGCTTGCTCCACCGTCTTCAAGCATGCTCTACTATTCGTTTTCTTGCTCCACCGTTCTCTGGCTTACTCAACCAATCTCTGTCTTGCTCCACCAATCTATGGCTTGTTCCACCTTTCTCTGGCTTGCTCCAACTTAATCTAGCTAGCTCCAACTTTCTCTCGCTTACTCCACCTTTCTCTGGCTTGCTTCACCGTTCTCTGGCTTCCCCCAAAGTTCTCTGGCTTCCTCAACCATTTTCTGGCTTTCTCCACCGTTCTCTGGCTTGCTTCACCGTTCTCTGGCTTCCCCCAAAGTTCTCTGGCTTCCTCAACCATTTTCTGGCTTTCTCCACCGTTCTGTGGCTTTCTCCATCGTTCTCTAGCTTACTCAACTGTTCTCTGGTTTGCTCCACCGTTCTCTGGCTTGCTCCACCATTCTCTGGCTTGCTCCACCGTTCTCTGGCTAGCTCCACTGTTCTTTGGCTTGCTCCACCGTTCTCAGGCTTGCTCCATGGTTCTCAGGCTTGCTCCACCGATCTCTGGCTTTCTCCATCGTTCTCGGGCTTGTACCACCGTTCTCTCGCTTACTCCACCTTTCCCTCGCTTGCTCCACCGTTCTCTGGCTTTCTCCATCGTTCTCGGGCTTGTACCACCGTTCTCTCGCTTACTCCACCTTTCCCTCTTTTGCTCCACCGTTCTCTGCCTTACTCCACCGTTCTCTGGCTTGCTCCAACGTTCTCTGGCTTACTCCACCGTTCTCTGGCTTAGTCCACTCTTTTCTGGCTAGCTTCACCATTATTTGGATTTCTCCATCATTCTCTGGCTTGCTCCACCATTCTCTAGCTTGCTCCACCGTTCTCTGGCTTACTCCACCGTTCTCTGGCTTAGTCCACTCTTTTCTGGCTAGCTTCACCATTATTTGGATTTCTCCATCATTCTCTGGCTTGCTCCACCATTCTCTAGCTTGCTCCACCGCTCTCTGGCTTGCACCACCATTCTTTGAATTTGCTCCACCGTTCTCTGGCTTGCTCCACCATTCTCGGGCTTGTTGCACCGTTCTCTGGCCTACTCCATCGTTGTTTGACTTGCTCCACCGCTCTTTGGCTTGCTCCACCGTTCTCTGGCTTGCTCCACAGTTCTTCAGCTTGCTCCAACTTTCCCTGGCTTACTCCACGGTTCTCTGACTTCGTCCAACTTTCCCCGGCTTGCTCCAGCGTTCTCTGGCTTACTCCACTGGTCAGTCCCTTGCTCCATCGTTCTCTGGCTTGCTCCACTGTTCTGGCTTGCTAAACCCATTCTCTGGCATGCTCCACCTTTCTCTAGCTAGCTCCACCGTTCTCTGGATTGCTCCACCATTCTCTGGCTTGCTCAACTAATCTCTATTATGCTCCACCAATCGCTGGCTTGCTCCACCTTTCCCTGGCTTGCTCCACCTTTTTTTGGCTTGCTCTACCTGTCTCTGCCTTGCTTCACCTTTCTCTGGCTTGCTCCACTGTTCTCAGGCTTGTTCCACCATTCTTTGGCTTGCTCCACTGTTATCTGGCTTGCTCCACCATTCTCAGGCTTGCTCCACCGTTCTTTGCCTTGCTCCACTGTTCTCTGGCTTGTTCTACCGTTCTCTAGCTTGGTTCACCGTTCTCTGGCTTGCTCCACCTTTCTCTGGCTTGTTCCACCGTTTTCTGGATTGCTCCACTGTTCTCTGGCTTGCTCCTCCTTTCTCTGGCATGCTCCACCGTTCTCTGGCTTGCTCCTCCTTTCTCTGGCTTGCTCCATCGTTCTCTGGCTTGCTGAACCGTTCTCAGACTTGCTCAACCGTTCTCTGGCTTGCTCCAACGTTCTCTGGCTTACTCCACCATTCTCTGACTTGCTCCACTGTTCTCTTGCTTGCTCCACTGTTCTCTGGCTTGCTCCACCATTCTCTCACTTGCTCCATCGTTCTCTGGCTTGCTCCAACGTTCTCTGGCTTACTCCACCATTCTCTGACTTGCTCCACCGTTCTCTGGCTTGCTCCTCCGTTCTCTGGCTTGCTCCACCGCTCTCTGGCTTCCTTCACCGTTCTATGGCTCGCTCCACCTTTCTCTGGCTTGCTCCACGGTTCTGTGGCTTGCTCCACTGTTCATTGGCTTACTCAACCGTCCTCTGCCTTGCTCCACCATTCTTTGGCTTGCTCCATCGTTCTCTGGCTTGCTTCACCATTCTCTGTGTTTCTCTACCCTTCTCTCGATTGCTCCACCATCCTTTGGCTTACTCCACCATTCTCTGGATTTCTCCACCGTTCTCTGGCTTGCTCCACCTTTCTCTGGCTTGCTCCACTGTTCTCTGGCTTGCTCCACCGTTCTCTGCCTTGCTCCATTGTTCTCTGGCTTGCTCCACCGTTCTCTTGCTTGATCCACTGTTCTCTGGCGTGCTCCACCGTTCTCTGCCTTGCTCCATTGTTCTCTGGCTTGCTCCACCGTTCTCTTGCTTGATCCACTGTTCTCTGGCGTGCTCCACCGTTCTCTGCCTTGCTCCATTGTTCTCTGGCTTGCTCCATCGTTCTCTGGCTTGCTCTACCGTTCTCTTGCCTGCTCGACCTTTCTCTGGCTTGCTGCACCGTTCTCTGGCTTCCTCCACCTTTCTCTGGATTGCTCCACTGTTCTATAGCTTGCTCCACTGTCCTCTGACTTGCTCCACCATTCTCTGGCCTTCTCCAATGTTCTCTAGCTTGCTCCACCTTTCTCTGGCTTGCTCAAACATTCTCCGGCTTTCTCCACCATTTTCTGGCTTCCTCCACCTTTCTCTGGCTTGCTCCATCGTTCTCTGTCTTAAACCACTGTTCTTTGACTTGCTCCGCTGTTCTCTAGCTTGCTCCAACGTTTTTGTCTTGCTCCACCGTTCTGTGGCTTGTTCCACCGTTCTCTTGCTTGATCCACTGTTCTCTGGCATGCTCCACCGTTCTCTGGCGTGCTCCACACTTCTGTGGCTTGCTCCATTGTTCTCTGGCTTGCTCTATTGTTCTCTGGCTTGCTCCACCGTTCTATGGCTTGCTCCACCGTTCTCTAGCTTTGTCCACCATTCTTTCTTGCTCCATCGTTCTCTGGCTTGCTCCACCATTCTCTGGCTTGCTCCACCGTTCTATGGCTTGCTCCACCGTTCTCTAGCTTTGTCCACCATTCTTTCTTGCTCCATCGTTCTCTGGCTTGCTCCACCATTCTCTGTGTTGCTCCACTGTTCTCTGGATTCCTCCACCGTTCTCCGGCTTGCTCGACTAATCTCTGTCTTGATCCACCAATCTCTGGCTTGCTCCACCTTTCTCTGGCCTGCTCCACCTTTCTCTGGCTTGCTCCACCGTTCTGTGGCTTGCTCCACTGTTCTTGGACTTGCTCCACCGTTCTCTGCCTTGCTCCACCTTTCCCTGACTTGCTCCACTGTTCTCTGGCTTGGTCCACCTTTCCCTGGCTTGCTCCACCATCCTCTAGCTTACTCCACTATACTCTGGCTTGCTCCACCATTCTGTGGATTGCTTCACCGTTCTCTGGCTTGCTCGACCAATTTCTGGCTCGCTCCACCTTTCTCTGGCTTTCTTCCCGTTCTCCGGGTTGCTCCATTGTTCTCTGGCTTGCTCCATTGTTCTCTGCCGTGCTTCACCGTTCTCTGGATTGCTCCACTGTTCTATAGCTTGCTCCACTGTCCTCTGACTTGCTCCACCATTCTCTGGCCTTCTCCAATGTTCTCTAGCTTGCTCCACCTTTCTCTGGCTTGCTCAAACATTCTCCGGCTTTCTCCACCATTTTCTGGCTTCCTCCACCTTTCTCTGGCTTGCTCCATCGTTCTCTGGCTTGCTCCACCATTCTCTGTGTTGCTCCACTGTTCTCTGGATTCCTCCACCGTTCTCCGGCTTGCTCGACTAATCTCTGTCTTGATCCACCAATCTCTGGCTTGCTCCACCTTTCTCTGGCCTGCTCCACCTTTCTCTGGCTAGCTCCACCTTTCTCTGGCTTGCACCACCTTTCTCTGGCTTGCTCCACAGTTCTCTTGCTTGCTCCAGTATTCTTTGGCTTGCTCCACCATTCTTTGCCTTGGTCCACCGTTCTTTGGCTTGATCCACTGTTCCCTGGCTTGCTCCAGTGTTCTCTGGCTTGCTGCACTGTTCTCTGGCTTGCTCCACCGTTTTGTGGCTTGCTCCACCGTTATCTCGCTTGCTCCACCATTCTCTGGCTTGCTCCACCGTTCTCTGGCTTGCTCTACTGTTCTCGGGCTTGCTCCACCGTTCTCAGGCTTGCTCCACCGTTATCTCGCTTGCTCCACCATTCTCTGGCTTGCTCCACCGTTCTCTGGCTTGCTCTACTGTTCTCGGGCTTGCTCCACCGTTCTCAGGCTTGCTCCACCGTTATCTCGCTTGCTCCACCATTCTCCGGCTTTATCTACCGTTCTCCGGCTTGCTCCACTGTTCTTTCGCTTGTTCCACTTTTCTCAAGCTTACTCCATCGTTCTTTGGCTTGCTCCACCATTCTCTAGCTTGCTCCACCATTCTCTGCCTTGCTCCATTGTTCTCTGGCGTGCTGCACCATTCTCTGGCCTGCTCCACTGTTCTTTGTCTTGCTCCACCGTTCTATGACTTGCGCCACCATTCTCTGGCTTTCTCCACTGTTCTCCGTCTTGCTCCACCCTTCTCTGGCTTGCTCCACCGTTCTCTGGCTTGCTCCACCGTTCTCTGGCTTGCTCCACCGTTCTCTGGCTTTCTCCACTGTTCTCAAGCTTGCTCCACCTTTCCCTTGCTTGCTCCAATGTTCTCCGGCTTGCTCCATCATTCTTTGGCTTGCTCAACCTTTCTCGGGCTTGCTCCATCATTCTCTGACTTAAACCACCGTTCTATGACTTGCTCCACCATTCTCTAGCTTGCTCCAACGTTTTCTGGCTTTCTCCACCATTCTTCGGCTTGCTCAACCGTTCTCTTGCTTGCTCCACCATTCTATGGCTTGCTCCACCGTTCTCTGGCTTGCTCAAAAGTTTTCTTGCTTGCTCCACCGTTCTGAAGCTTGCTCCATGGTTCTCTGGCTTGCTCAAACTTTCTCTGGCCTGTACAATTTATTTTTGGCTTGCTCCACTGTTCTCTGGGTTTCTCCATTGTCCTCTCGCTTGCTCTACCGTTCTCTGGCTTGCTCAATATTTCTTTTTCTTGCTCAACTATTCTTTGGCTTCCTCCACCACTCTCTGGCTTGCTCCTCCGTTCTTTGGCTTCTCCACCTTTCTCTCGCTTGCTCGACCATTCTCTGGCTTGCTCCACCATTCTCTGACATGCTCCACCCTTCTCTTGCTTGCTCCATCATTCTCTAGCTTGCTCCACCGTTCTCTGGCTTGTTCCACCGTTCTCAGGCATTCTCCATCATTCTCAGGCTTGCTCAACCAATCTCTGTCCTGCTCCACCAATCTCTGGCTTGCTCAACCTTTCTCTTGCTTGCTCCACCTTTCTCTGGCTTGCTCCATCTTTCTCTGGCTTGCTCCACCTTTCTCTGGCTTGCTCCACCATTCTCTGGCTTGCTCAACCTTTCTCTTGCTTGCTCCACCTTTCTCTGGCTTGCTCCATCTTTCTCTGGCTTGCTCCACCTTTCTCTGGCTTGCTCCACCATTCTCTGGCTTGGTCCACCGTTCTCTGGCTTGCTCCACCATTCTTTGCCTTGCTCCACCTTTCTGTGGCTTGCTCCACCGTTCTCTGGCTTGCTCCACCTTTCTCTGGCTTGCTCCACCATTCTCTGGCTTGGTCCACCGTTCTCTGGCTTGCTCCACCATTCTTTGCCTTGCTCCACCTTTCTGTGGCTTGCTCCACCGTTCTCTGGTTTGCTCCACCGTTCTCTGGCTTGCTCCACCGTTGTCTAGCTTGCTCCACTGTTCTCTGGCTTGCTTCACCGTTATCTGGCTTGCTCCACCGTTCTCTGGCTTGCTCCACCGTTCTCTGGCTTGCTCCACCGTTGTCTAGCTTGCTCCACTGTTCTCTGGCTTGCTTCACCGTTATCTGGCTTGCTCCACCGTTCTCTGGCTTGCTCCACCGTTCTATGTCTTGCTCTACTGTTCTCAGGCTTCCTCCACCGTTCTGATGCTTTCTCCACCATTCGCTGGCTTCCTCTACCGTTCTCTGGCTTGCTCCTCTGTTCTCTGCCTTGCTCAAGTGTACCTCATTTGCTCCACCGTTTTCTGGCTTGCTTCACTGTTTTCTGGCTTGCTCCACCGTTTTCTGGCTTTCTCCACAGTTCTCTGGTTTGCTCCATTGTTCTCTGGCATGCTCCACCATTCTCTAACATGGTCCACCGTTCTTTGGCTTGCTCCGCCTTTCTTTTGCTTGCTCCAACTTTCTCTAGCTTACTCCACCTTTCTCTGGCTTACTCAACCGTTCTCTTGCTTGCTCCACCGTTCTCTGTCTTGCTCCATTGTTCTCTGGCGTACTCCACCGTTCTCTTGCTTGCTTCATTGTTCTCTTTCTTTCTTGACCGTTCTCTGACTTACTCCACCATTCTCTGGATTTCTCCACTGTTCTCTTGCTTGCTCAACCTTTCTCTGGCTTGCTCCATTGTTCTCTGACTTAAACCACCGTTCTTTGACTTGCTCCACTGTTCTCTAGCTTGCTCCAACGGTCTTTGGCTTGATCTACCATTCTTTGGCTTGCTCCAGTTTTCTCTTGCTAGCTCCAACGTTCAATGGCTTGCTCCACCATTCTCTGGCTTGCTCCACAGTCTTCTGGATTACTCCACCGTTCTCAAGCTTGCTTCGCCGCTCTTTGGATTGCTCAAACTTTCTCTAGCCTAAGGTATTCTTTTCTGGTTTGCTCCCCTTCTCTCTGGCTTGCTCCACCGTTCTCTGGCTTACTCTACCGTTCTCTGGCTTGCTCTACCGTTCTCTAGCTTGCTCAACCATTCTCTGGCTTCCTCCTTTGCTCTCTGGCTTCCTCCAACATTCTCTGGCTTTCTCCACCGTTCTCTGGCTTGCTCCTTCGTTCTCTGGCTTGCTCAACCATTCTCTGTCTTCCTCTACCATTCTCTGGCTTGCTCCACCATTCTCTCGCTTACTCCACCGTTCTCTGACTTGCTCCACCCTTCTCTTGCTTGCTCCATCGTTCTCTGTCTTGCTCCACCGTTCTCTGGCTTCTTCCACCGTTCTCTCGCTTGCTCCACCGTTCTCTGGCTTGCTCAACCAATCTCTATCCTCCTCTACCAATCTCTGGCTTGCTCCACCTTTCTCAGGCTTGCTCCTTCTTTCTCTTGCTTGCTCAACCTTTCTCTAGCTTGCTCCACCTTTTTCTGGCTTGCTCCACCGTTCTCTGGCTTGCTCCACCGTTCTCTGACTTGCTCCACCATTCTCTGCCTTTCTCCACCGTTCTCTGGCTTGCTCCACTGTTCTCTGGCTTGCTCCACTGTTCTCTGGCTTGCTCCACCGTTTTCTGGCTTCCTCCACCATTCTCTGGCTTTCTCCACCGTTCTCTGGCTTGCTCCACCGTTATCTGGCTTGCACCACCGTTTTCTGGCTTGCTCCACCATTCCGTGTCTTCCTCTATTGTTCTCGGGCTTGCTCCACCGTTCTCAGGCTTGCTCCACCATTCTCTGGCTTGCTCCACCGTTCTCTCGCTTCGTCACCGTTCTCTCGCTTGGTCTACCATTCTGTGGCTTGCTCCACCGTTTTCTAGCATGCTCGTCCGTTCTCTGGCTTGCTCCACCATTCTCTGGCTTGCTCCACCATTCTCTGGCATGCTCCACCATTCTAAAGCTTGCTCCACCGTTCTCTGGCTTGCTCCACCATTCTCTAGCTTGCTCCACCGTTCTCTGGATTGCTCAACTATCTTCAAGCTTGCTCAACCGATCTGTGTCTTGCTCCACTAGTCTCTGGCTTGCTCCATTATTCTCTGGCTTGCTTTACCTTTTGCAGCCTTGCTACACAGTCCTCTAGCTTGCTCCACCTTTCTCTGGCATGCTCAACCATTTTCAGGCTTGCTCCTTTGTTCTCACGATTGCTCCACCGTTCTCTGGCTTGCTCAACCAATCTCCGTCTTGCTCCACCAATCTCTGGCTTTCTCGCCCTTTCTTATGCTTGCTCCACCTTTCTTTGGTATGCTCTACCTTTCTCTGGCTTGCTCCACCTTTCTCTGGCTTGCTCCACCGTTCTCTGGCTTGCTCCACCGTTCTCTGGCTTGCTTCACCGTTTTCTGGCTTGCTCCACCAATCTCTGGCTTGCTCCACCATTCTCTGGCTTGCTCCACCATTCTCTGGCTTGCTCCACCGTTCTCTGGCTTGCTCAACCGTTCTCTTGCTTGTTCCACAGTTCTCTGGCTTGCTCGACCGTTCTCTGGCTTGCTCCACCATTCTTGGACTTGCTCTTCCATTCTCTGGCTTGCTCTGCCCATGTTTGGCTTTCTCCACAATTCGCTGGCTTGCTCCACCTTTTGTTGGCTTGCTCTCCATCCTCTGGCTTGCTCCACCATTCCCTTGCTTGGTCCATTGTTCTTTGGTGTGCTCCACCTTTTTCTGGCTTGCTCCACCGTTCTTTGGCTTCCTCCACCGTTCTCTGACTTGCTTCACCATTCTCAAGCTTTCTCCACTGTTCTTTGGCTAGCTTCACCTTTCCGTGGCTTGCTCCAATGTTCTCTGGCTTGCTACACCGTTCTCTGTCTTGCTCCACCTTTCTCTGGCTTGCTCCATTGTTCTCTAGCTAAAACCACTGTTCTTTGACTTGCTCCACCGTTCTCTAGCTTGCTCCAACGTTCTCTGGCTTGCTCCACCATTCTCTGGCTTGTACCAACGTTCTTTTGCTTGCTCTACCATTCTCTGGCTTGCTCCACCATTCTCTGGCTTACTCCTCTGTTTTCTGGCTTGCTCCACCATTTTCAAGCTTGCTCCACAGTTCTCTAGCTTGCTCAACCTTTCTCTGGCCTGTTCCATTTTTCTCTGGCTTGCTCCACTACTCTCTAGCTTTTTGTACTGTTCACTGGCCTTCTCTACCGTTCTCTGGCTTGCTCCACCATTCTCTGGCTTGCTCAACCATTCTTTGGCTTGCCGCACCGCTCTCTGGCTTGCTCAACCGTTCTCTGGCTTTCTCCACCTTTCTCTGGCTTGCTCCACCGTTGTTTAGCATGCTCCATCGTTCTCTGGCTTGCTCTATCGTTCTCTCGCTTGCTCCACCGTGCTGTGGCTTGCTCCACCGTTCTCAGACTTGCTCCACCAATCTCTGGCTTGCTCCACCTTTCTATGGCTTGCTCCACCTTTCTCTGGCTTGCTCCACCTTTCTCTGGCTTGCTCCACCGTTCTCTGGCTTGCTCCACC